>JAEANM010002243.1:0-25049 GCA_017656035.1 Myanophis thanlyinensis
AGGATGTTGGAGATGGAGTTGCCAGGCAAGAGGTCAAGAGGAAGGACAAAGAGGAGATATATGGATGTGCTAAAAGAAGACATGAAGGTGATTGGGGCGAAAGTGGAGGATGCCAAGGATAGAGTTGGGTGGAGGCAGTTGATTCGCTGTGGCGATCCCTAACGGAAACAGTCGAAAGAAGAAGTTAAAAATAGCCTTTTGTTTTTACTATGCTTTATTTCTATCAAGAGAAATACAATTATTATATGGGATCCAGTTATTTTTTTTAAATGATAAAAGGTTATTCTTATACATTCTACAGTAAGGTAGAATCTCAAGGTAGTTCTTTTTTATTGAGAGTCTAATTTTTCTTCCCCTCCATGCCTAACTTGAAGGTCAAAGACAATCTTTGTGGCTCACTTTTACAGCATGTCACAGACATATTCTCCATTTCTCAACTCCAAAAGCAAACCAATTTGGACAGAAATCACTCTAGGTTTGATTCAATGGACAGCAGAAAGTTGATGTCTGTACATTTATTCATTGTACAGAGGGTCGCTGTTATTTTTCCTGGTAAAGCAAAGAAGCCCTTTAGCAAACTGCTAAGATGGTTCAACAGACTGGGAACAGCAGCTTGTTTCGATTACATTTCTATTCCCTGATCTTACACAGATGCACACAGATACAATTATTTGAAAGACAAGAAATAAAATCAGTGGAAAACAAATCGGAAAAGGGTTTAATATACAAAAGAATTATGAGATGTGTGCAATACCACTGTCAGCAGTAATGTCTTCTAATGAAGAAGGATGCCATACTCCAGAAGAAACACTGTGCATTGCTCTCTCAAATTTTTAATTTGGATTGTAAAATAATATAACCAATCTGTTACAGCAGCAATGAGTATACTGCTGAAAGAGCTGAAGGAACAGGTTAGAGATACATCACCATGGTGAAAATCTGTGTAGTTGCTAGGAGTGACAACTATTTGATGGCATGTAATCACCATCAAACAAATGTGTATTAAGTGGAAGATAACTGCACAATCACATATTGGAGGAAATAACAAGTGGATATTATGAATCAAGATTTTTCTGGCGCAATAGAGAAATCAAGAAGCTAGTTTTGTGCTCTTATGTATGACTAATCCTTGCAGCAATTCTAGCAATCATGATGTCCTTGCCATTTAGACAAGCAGGGCCATTACCTACCCACCTAAAGTTAAGAGCAGTTAAAGGCATATAATGTTTAGGATTTTATCTCTGTGTTCTTGAATGGTTATGACTGGCTAGCAAATAATTCTGGGACTACAGGATAATCCTGAATCTTCTTCATTGATCTAAAGAATAAAAAGAAAAAAGAAAAGAAACACCAACATTAAAACCTCTTTCAGCATTGCCCTTATTCTCTGTGTACAGGTAGTCCTTAGTTAACAACCATTCAAAGTTAGGCTGACACTGAACAAGTGACATTTATGCCCTGTCCTTAAAAGTTCTGGCCAACCCAGTACCGTACGGCCATGTGATTGTGATCAAACTTTTGGCAATTGGCTTGTACTTATAACAGTTACGGCTTCCCACGGTCACATGAACAATATTTGCAAACTTCCTTGCTAGCTTTCTCATAGTAAACTCCAGGGAGAAGCCAGCAGAGAAAGTTGCAAGTCACTCCTGCAAGCTGCTACCACTCTCGAGTAGCCCAGCCAGAGACTATGAGATCTCAGAGATTTCTTACCTCTGTTACACATGCCTCATTTGCAGCACTCAACCCCCACACACTTGTCTGTACTTGTGTGGCATCACAGCACCTCTTTCCCTACCTGGCCATGCTTGTGATATACCACAGCATCCATCAATGTGCCATCTTGCACTCTGCAGAAGCCCTCCCCAACTATGCACCCTCCTGCACACTGCAGCAGCAACCACCACCCCGCCTAACCATAATTGTGCCGCACCCAGACACCTGGATACACCAGAATAGACCTCCCCCATCTATCCACACTGGCGCTGTCACATCCCCTCTCCAGCTGCACTCACCCACATGACAGCCTGCTTGCGACCCATCCAGGATTTCCTGCCAGATTTTCCATCGCCTTTCCTTGTTGGAAGTCAGAAGATGCAAGTTGCTATTATCCTACTTTAATAAACCACGATCCTTGCTTAACAGCAACAGGGACTACTGGGATTGTAATCGCTAAGAAATGTGGTCATATGATGTTAGACTTTAGAACTGCATTTCTCAGTGATGGAACTTCTGGTTCCAATTGCTGAAGCAAGGTATGCTTGTACATATTTAGGTAATTTAATTGTCATTACCTCTAAATAGATACTAGAGTCTACTATCTATTTACAAGTAATGACAATTATATTTCCTAAATGTGTAAAGGTAGACCTTGCTTAACTTCAGCAATTGGAATCAGAAGTTCCATCACTAAGCAATGCAGTTCTAAAGTCTAACATGGAGTAAATCTGCTCAATCATATATTACAGCACAACCAGACATACTCGGCTATCTCCAGAACAGCAACTTTATTACATCTAATCAAAATGGATAAATTAGAATAATAACATCCCCAACAATTTCCTATAATTTCAAATAGTTTCTATAATTTTAAACAACTTTCTAAGTAAAACCAAGAATCTTACTTACATAAAATCTGAGGAGGGATTATACATTTTGAAGGATACAAAAGCCCTCCCAGTCATTAGGCTGTTAAGAACAGTTTGGCTTGATTTAAAAAAAAAAAACTATTGAAGCACCCAAAGTTACAAAGTTAACTTTTTCTGATATACTGTTACAATTGTTCCTATTTTCTGCCTGACAATTAATCTATAAGCTATTTCATTCATTCTTTCAATTCATGCAGTCACACCATCTCACATGTGACTCCAGGCAGCTTATAACAAAACACTGTATATAAAAGACACGAAGTAAAAATAAAAATCCATCATAGCCAAACATCATAGCAACCAAAGCCAAAAGATGGCCTCCATCACATATCCAAAGCCCTAGGCCAGATTCTGAGAGCCCAACGAAAGGTCAACAGAGTCGAGGCCAGCCTTATCTCAGGTGGAATGATGTTCCACAGGTAGGTGCCATGGCAAGAAAGGCTTTTCTTCCAGTTCCCACAGGTAACCTGGTCCCAAACCATGAAGGGGGAAGAGAAAGGAATGGACCCAGTGTCTTCTGAAGCGGGGAGCTGGACCATAATTTTCTGCCTGAAAATCCTTGGCCAGGAAAGCAATGTTGCAAACAACAGATTATAACCCCACCACTGTAGACTTGAAGATCTAGGAAGGAAGTTCAAGACTTTCCAATCCATGGAAAAGGACTAAAAAAGAAAATATTGCAAACGGATGGCTGCAGAAATGGCATCAGTGGATAATACTTGACTTCTAAAACTATGGCCAGAATTACTTCAATAATGATCTGTTGGTACATGGTAACAGAGCCTTCGCAAGGACAAATAAAACTGCATTTGGTCAAAGCATGCTGAGTTTGATCAGGAAAATTCTGCACTAAATTCTGTGATAAACATAATCAAAGTAACAAAAGCCCTGAAATAAAAGCTTATGCATTGTAGAAGAATGTGGAAGTATTATCTTTTCATCAAGTAAAACCACTTGATGAAAAACTAAAAAAGTTCATGATGTTCACACCCTTTGCTATATATACAATATGGGAAATAAATGTCTGTAAATTTCTAATGGCCATTTAATTAAAATGTATAATGGAGACAACCCTCAATGTTTTCACGTTGTCATCACACCACACAACTCATCCAGTACTTTATAATATGATCAAGTTTATACTCTCTTAATCTGTGTACTCCTTTCTGTTAGTTCTATAGAATTTATATCTAGAAACAATCGTACCTCATTCCCTTCTACCAGATTTCTGTCATACCCAGTATTTGTTTGCATTCACAAGTAAACATTCTAAACATTTGGCTCAGAGATTTCTATCATTTACACAAATGTTCATATACCCCATCTCCTTTTTCAAAATATTGCTAAAATGAGCTCTTCCCATATCCTTTTTGTCTGCTGTCATGTCTGCCAAATAATCCGTTTCTAACATTGGTTTTGCCTTATGATATTTTCTGAAACATGTACTTCCTTCCCAACCTGCTACTGCCCAAGTACCTGTTGGCTTTCTCCCCAGAGATCAGCACCAATTGATTTGGTTCAATCTGCCTCTGAGGATGTTAAGTGAACATTGGCTCGAACAAATGTCTTCATCCCTTCTAGCCAGTTTAACAGAGGGAAAATATCAAACATGCTCTGCATCTCTTCTACAGTATCTCCAATTCAAGGATTTGCAAATGAGTGTTTTAACAGCTCATCCTCTAGAAAACAGAAAGATCATCAACAGTGATTAAGTATAAAATATTAATCATCGTTAGGATGAGAGAACCTACTGAAGTGCAATGGTGAGAAGACTGATACAGAGATCAAATGTTACTTAGCTTCTGAAATGAAAAGAAATATACACCAGTATGTCCCCCACTGCTAGCCACATCACTTTCAGAGCCAGTAATGTGTGTACAGGATTTGTTTCAAGTCAGGTCCTAATTACTTCCAACTATTGCCACTACCGTAATATTCTGTCTGTATATTTACTATCACAAGCTGTTTGTTGTGGACATTGCCATGACATTCACAACAAAAGAAAGGGATGATGTTAGCAGCTGCAGTCTGCAATTAGGTGATAAAAACCAATCCAGTTTTTAATTAGCATATGATAGCCAGCACCAGCACATGAAGATCTGTTCAATTTGTAGGATGGGAAAAAATTAAAGCTATAGTCAGTCATGAGCACAGAATAACAAGGTTGGAAAGGACTTGAGGTTTTTGTAGTTTAAGCTCAAGCAGGAGACCTTATTATCTCTCCGGACAAATGGTTGTCTAGTCTCTTCATGAAAATCTCCAGCGATGAAGCACCCACAATTTCTGGAGGCAAGCAGTCCTACTGATTGATTGCTTTTTCTGTCTGGAAATTTCTTAGTTCTAGGCAGGATCTCTCTTTAATGATTTTCCACCATTGCTTCTTGTCTTGCCCTCAAATGCTTTGGAGAATAGGTCAGCCACCCCTTTTTCTGATATTCCCTCAAATATTGGAAGACGGCTATCATTTCACCCTAGTCCTTCTCTTCGTTAGAACTAGACATGCCTAGTTTTCATCAGTTCATTGTACAGTTCAGCCTCTAGATCCCTTATCAACTTTGTTGCTCTTCTCTGTACTCCTTTTAGGGTTTCAGCATCATTTTTTTGTATCCTGGTGACCAGAACTGGATATAGTATTCCAAGTGTGGTCTCACCAGTATAGTATAAAGCAGCACTATTACTTCATGTGATCTTGATATTATCATCTGACCTTGATACTACAGTTGGTGCAGCCTAAGACTGCATTGTCTTTTTTGGCAACTGCAGCACCCTGCTGGTTCAGTCTTAAATGGTGTGAACAGAAAAATTGATACTGCAGCATGTATGTCCAGGTATTAAGATTCTAAGGAGATTTGTCAATTGTTTTCACAATATATTACTAACCGGCAGTTCAATGTTAAGAAATGTTCAATTGACTTTGAGCTGAAATATAATTTCAAAAGGAAATTCTTTATCGGAAATGATTCCAGGGAAAGGAGTACAAAATATAACAAACCTGAATATTCATTATATTAGGTTCCCACATCAACAAACCTAGCATATTAACTAGTGGATTAACAAAACAACAACCAGAATCATGCTGGCAACGGTTTTTGGCTTCCATAAAAGTCGGCTTTTGTGGAAGCTGATTTTGAAAAAACAAGATGGAGAGTATTGATGCTTTAGAATTTTGGAGGTTGGAGTTGGAGGTTGGAGTTTGGGATTGGAGAAGATTCCTGAGAATACTATGAATAAACAAGAAAACTAACAAAACAAAAAGATTGTAAGTTAAATTGAGGTTCTCACTTGACCAAGCTCAAATTGTCATATTTTGTACATATGTGAAAATTCAGCTTCCTTGAGAAGTTCCTATTGCACAGAAAGGCAAGGAAAGATAAGAAAAAGCTGATCAGTAGCAAGATACCTGGGCTCAATTATAGCAGTGATGGATCTGAAGATTAGAAGATCTGAAGGACAAGTTGGAGACAGATCATCCTGGAGAAGCTCTATGTAGTTGCCAAGAGTCAAGACCAGCTTGATAGTGCATAATAAATCAATAAAATCAATAAAACGTTGAATATTTACATTCCGTATACTGCTAGTAATGCTTATTAAAATAATTTAGCTTTTTTCTATGCTGTATTTATGATTCAGAATGAAACTGAAATAATCTGACTTTAGCAGCAAAGAAGTTTTGGAGAAGCAGACCACTATCAAACTAGGCCACTATTAATTTTATTTCCCAAACAGGGTTCTACCTAGACTTGCCATTAATTAAAGAATATTATATTGTCCTTAAACGTTTTACACATGAGCTTTTGCAAGTCTCTCCAGAGCACATAAACAGAAAGGCAAAGCAGGACAATCCCATTTTTTTCTCACACCTCCACATATCACAGATGTTTTTCAGTGCAGCAATATCAGCAACGGCAAGTCAAGACAACTGTGTGAGATACAGATTAGTAAACTAATACTTGCTAAGATGTAAACATGTGACACTGAAAATACAAAATACTTTCTGGCAAATGCAAATCATGGGAAAATGTGTATAATAAAAATATCATACTCGATTCTAGAACTGTAATTAGTCACTGTGGATAAGTAAGTGCATGTAAAGTGTAAATGATTGGGTGGAAACACAAAATGTAAAGTGACTTTTTAAAAAAACATAAAAAAACAGTGGCCTCCAACCTTTGGGGCACTTTTCATGGTGCCCAAAAGGGACCAATTCCATGGACAAGGATACTGCAACTGTCATAAATGCAAGCCAAGTGCCCAAATCATAATCTCTTAACTATAGGGATGCTGCAACGACTAAAACTTCAAGTACCAATAACAAATATGTACTGCTCATTCAGCACCATCATAACTGAGCACTCACTGATAAGTGGTCATAACTACCTATAGATGTGCATTTTCAAATCTTTCTTTTAACAGTGTTTATATGTGCTTCTGTTGATATAAAATTTGCTTATTACTGAACTTAACTGACACAAATGCTGAACTGGGTTAACATTTTTCAGTTTAAAAGGTATACATAAATACTGTAATATTGCCAAGCAGTTTTAAAACTGTGCTTTAGAAACTTAACATGCCATATAATTTTCATACATGTTTGTTCATTATAAACATATGTTTTACCTACAGATTTCAATACCTTTGTTGATGGAAATTCAACAGTTGGATTTTGTAGATTTGTATTCTCAATTCTTGTTTTTTTTTGTTTTTCTGTTGAAATAATTGTGCATATTATTGAACACAACTGACATAAATGCTTAACTGAGTTATTTTCTTAGTTTAAATATGAATATTCTCCTTTCTCCTAATGTGTTGTCAAAATCCATCTTCTACAGCTTCTGAAATGAAAACAATTGCAACAAATCCCCAGCTAGTTTTCCATTTGATGTGTTTAGTTTTTAAATTATTGGTTTAAAAACTCATATTAGATACTAAATTTGCTATATAGTATATTCGTATATTTGATATATTAACTAAAAAGTATATTAATGAAGTATCTCTCAAAGTCCTTTCCTGTATTCTCTATTGCACATTTGCATTGCTTTTGCGCAATTTTTTATACCTTTTTTTCCATTTGGCTCAACCTTATGTTTTTGAAGGAAGACTTTCGGTTCATTTCCTTGACATAAATTAGTTAACTTTAATTGCAATGTTACTGACTTGCAGTATGTGTCCTAGATAAACTTCCATTATTGAGAAGTGTAACTAAAACTGAAATTTTGTGCCCTTTCCAAGAACTGTACAAAAGTTCTGGGGTAGTTTTCTGTATGTTTGCATTAAGTATGTTTTATACTGCCACACATTGGCATGCATGATCTTGTGTGGAGTGTTAAGATTCTACACTGAATGGCTGTTACATTCTTTGGGATAAATATAATGTTCAGAATTTGTGTCACAAAACAACATAAAACACATGTTTTTGAAAGGTTTTCATAGTTAAAGGATTATATTTAACAGAACCATATTACTGTGATACTGAATGATATCTAACATCCCTTTTACTCTTACTTTTAAACCAAGCTTCACAGTTTTGGTCTAATCAGGCTGGATTTCTGGACAATTTTCTTCTTAAACATGAACTAAGCTCAACAATATTACAGTACTTTGTGTGTGATGAATTTTTATAAAACCTATAAAATCTTAGCTGATTGTTAGGAGGTCCAAGGGCTATAAAATAGATTGAGAAGTTGAAGAAGCATCCCAGAAGAAGGTGACAACAAAACCTTGTCTACATTATTGCCAAATAAATTATGTGGGTGTGTGCCACATAGTCAAACGAGCTTGATAGGAAGGAATCTTTATCTTTTTGGTAATATGTTCAATAACATCAGCAATCCTGATATAATTATCCTGAATCAGTACAAGCACCTTATAACCACTAACACAATCATTTAGAATACAGTACTAATCTCCATCATCACTGAGTTAATTTTTATCCTGTTTGTCTTAATTCCTAATTAAACTTACTTCCTGTCACTATCTTTTCTCCTTTTGGATGTCTTATTTCTTTTATTTTTCATCCCCCTATTACCCTGAGCTAGTGATTATAGCTCCCAACATATGATGCTAACTCTATTTTGCTTTTTTGAGTTTCCAAGTTTGACATCATAACTGGGCTCACATATTGCACTAAATTATACTGTATTATATAAATCACGCTTTATTATTAAGCATTATATATGATCATCAATTTATACATTAGCTAAAATGTAACTTAGCAAGTTGTTAAGTAATGCCAGTAACGTCTACAAGTGATGTCCCGTTCTACATATCTTTAGCAGATACATTTCCCCCATAGCCAACCAAACTGCATATGGCTTTTTTCTGTATCCTTTCTATCTGGGCAATCAAAACAATTTCCAATTCAATCCTTAGGGATAGCTCTATTTCCCATTGTCTGATAGTCTCCTAGGAATCTTTTAAAGCAGCTTTGTTAGTTTCTCTCTGTGTGTTGAGAAAAGTGTAAGAGAAAATGAAATAGTATTAGCAGTTGATTAATTGTAGCTGAAGCCTATTCTAGTTTGTTCTGAGTTTCACCTCAACCATGCCTATATACACCCAGAGTTGCTGAGATGTTATCATCATCGTTATTAGTCTTTCATATGAACAGCAGACTCTTATAAATGCACTTAACTTTCTTGCTGCAAGTAACATTTTATTATTTTTTTACATAATTTTTACTGAGGCTTTTAATCAAAAACCCTTTACTACTTTCAGTAAGTAATATAGAGAAAACAAAGAAACAGAAAAACAAGGAAAAAACAAAAGGCACAGGGGGAAAAGTTGAAGAAAAATAGAAAAAGAAAAGAAAAAGGATATACAGAAGTGGATTCCGATTTCTTCACAGCAGTGATAAGTACAAATATATCTTAACCTCATATATTCCTGTTGTAAGAATAATCTATTCCATCCAAACCATTAAATCACAACTTCATTTTTTCCCCATTTTTACATAAGACAATACGAGGCTTCCAGTCATCAGTAAATATATCTTTTCTCTAAACAAGGAATGTAAAAGGCAACAAATGATATTTTAAAGGGAATTATGTCTGAAATGTTTGATTCAAAGCAAACTCAATAGCTTAACCTGGAAGTTTATCCTGGCTTTCAATCTTTAACCTAGCAACTAGAATTTGGTTTCCAGGAGAGATCTAGATTTCTTCTTTAATGCCAACATTTGCAAACTTTGTGCCAGGCAAATAAGTCATTATGGCGGCATCTGACTGTTCTTCCATTACAAACTGAAGTATATCAGCCTTTAATAGTCAACACCTAGTACTATCACCCCATTCCCAGAGGCAAAGTTCTGGTAAGTAAATTGTCTATTTATTCCCCAAAGATCAATCTTCAAGATTATTTTGAAGAAGAGAGAAATTATCTTGAAGACTGACCTTCTGTCCCTCCCCCAAAACCATCCTTTATTAAGATTACAGAGAAACTATCACTCAAGCAAAAGTCACTCACTAACACAAACATATACACAAAAACACTGAATACTTTATCTTATCTTTCAATTCTAGCTTGGTGTCATTTGTAAGTATGATGAAGAAAAAACCTATTTTCTGCAGTGTTTTTTTTTTTTAAATTACACAATAGGTTTCTGGAGATAGAACCCTGTGGTGAATCGTGTCTTTCCAGGTTCGTAACACTGAAAATACCTTTCGGATCTCTCTATCAACAGCTAGCTGACACTTGAACAGCTTTTTTGACAAAAATGTGATGAAAGGTCACATTTAAAAAAAATGTGCTGCAATACATTTTTCCAACCTGAGGATTTCTAGACTTGTGGATTTTAAATCCCCAAATTCTGTAACAAGCATGGTTATTTGCTGAATATTTTCATGTCTCATGTACACACAGATCTGGAAAAGATTACAAGACACTTGCATAGCCTTACCTACAAAATTATTGTTTAAAACAAGTGAAAAGATTAACCTAGCAAATATAGCTTTTTAGAAATACAAGGTTTTTGATGATGGTTTTTTTTGTAATTGCAGCATTCTAAATGCTTACATTTGAAATTGACAATCAATGCATTCAGCTAACATATATTGCAGTTTGTTAGATACTGGCTTTGTGTCCTTTGTGAATCAACTGCCTAATGATAAGCTTAACATTAATTTATGTTCAAATGATATATGAGTTGCGGTCACATATTATGCTAAGCTACTTGTTTTACTTGTTTATTCAATAAATCACAACTGGGTACACACAACACATAAGCCAATAGTTGAACCTCAGTATGATTTATAAATCCGACCGTCAGGATAATCCTCACAACATGTAAATGAAGCGGGTCATTTTCGATTAAAATCAAGTCAGACCAAACTCATCCTCTCCTGTGGTTGTCATAGATTTCCACAAGAATTGCAAATTTTGCACAATTTAAATTTTCTGCAGGGGCAGATAACTCTAAATATGACTGTCCAAATCTGATGTAAATTGTCCTTTTTTTCTCCCTTGCTGTGAGAAAGCCCTGCTCTATGTTTGTGATCCACATGCAGTGGGATCCTGGGAAAAAAGATTATGTATGATTCACTGCATGTAGATAACAAGTATAGTACAGGACTTTCTCACAGCAAGTAGGAAATGAAAAAAAAAATATGAGAACAGTCAATATTTCTGGATGGAATTTCAATCCATTAGTAACAACACACTCATTCACAAAATATGATATGTCTATTGATTACTGGATTAACAATTTGAAAAGGGCAAGACAACTATTTGGTCAGATAAGAAAATTGGTTAACAATCAAAGAAGTTTAAAAAACCCAGCCAAGTAAATTTAAAGAACTCATTTATATTCATTTCTTTTGTATGGGCATGTGCTTTTCTAATCTTTCCAAACCATATTCCTAATCAACAAAATTAGCAGTCTCTTTATCTGCTTTAAGATGCATAATTAGCCATTATACAGGATCTGATATTTAAAACCAGGAAAATTAAATGTAAATGATATGTGTAAGGTTTTTAGCCTGTCTTTTTTCAGATACAACACAAGATGGCAAATACTCCTTCCTCCTCCTACTTTCCTCACAATAACAGTAACCCTGTGAGGTGGGTTGGGCTGAGACAGAATGACAGGCCCAAACTTACCCAGTTGGTTTTTCATGCCTAAAATGGGACTGGAATTCACAGACCCCTAGTTTTCTAAGCTAGCCCTAACTAGCCAGCACCTTCGCATAAAACAGTTTATGACATCATACAAAGTGTCAGAAAACATTTCTGTGCTGATGTTTGATTATGCTAAACCATTCAACATGGGCTATATTCAAGGCAGATACACCTCTGAATATATCTCAACTTTTCCAATAAAGGCAGTACATTAGAAGTGTCGTTGTTGAAGGCACTGAGGAATCTAGTAAGCAAATATCTCTGAAAGGATGGCCCAGTGGGTCAGAGGTTGTCTAGTTCTTCCTTAAATGGTAAGGAGTTAGTGATAAGCTATGTGATCATGCTGCAAAAGCAAAAAAAGCAGTCTGGTGATAAAATTAATTTCTTTACCAATTCTAGCTTTTATCAAAATGTTATCTTTAGAGAACAAAACAAAACCTAATTCCTCCATCTTATTTTTGCTTACAAAATATATTTTAATTACTTTTGCTTTACAATAATACTATCCCAAAGAAAGTTCAACAGGTAATGAATGTATTTTATCTTTGATGCTCTGGATATCAATACAGTACTATCTAGATGAATATAACAATAATGTGAAAATGTGAAAGTAATCTGAAGAATGTGCTTATTTCTATTCCATGCTAAGCAATATTTCTGCAAATCCATCCCTTGTAGTTCATACATTGTGAAAGATGGTTTGCTGCAACAAACCACAGAGGTTTAGAGTATGATTCAAACAGAACATGGCTTACAATGAATCTAGTCATATCCCTTTGCTCTACAGTATCTTTTCATACCGAAAAATGAATCACAGAATTTTATTTGTATTTAATAGCCACTGCTACATCTTGCATTAAGTCTTTCACTGACCAAAATATTCCTTAGCAACAGTAACATTGCTTCTGTCAGGCTGATTATAATTAGAACCCAGTAAATCTGAGCAATGCAGACTAATCCTGATAATGTTCATTATTAGTTTAACTTTTCTTTAAAAGATGATCAACTTGAATAAGATTACAATGTCAGTAATAGGAATTTAGAAACGAGTGTTTAGAGGATTTCAGTCCTCAGGCACATGATTCAATAGTTACCTAATATGAAATATCAATATAGAAAACAGGCAAATAAAGGCAAATCCTAAGTGAACAGCCAGATCCACATAACATACAGCAAAATGACTTAGCCTCCAATACTTAGGAGTTTCCTGACATGGAAATTTTTGAAAGAAGACACACACAGTAACTTCTAAAATGCAGCATATACCCTGCAAAAGGATGAAAAGGGTTCAGTGCTACATTAGAAAAAATGCAGGGAGAAATAACAAGCAGATCAACTCCCAACTGAAATGACAGATACTACAGAATTTGTCAACCTCTAAAAGATACATTCTTCACACTGACAGGCAATTTTTCATGTCTACAAATCAGAGCAAGTAGAAAGCAACTGGCACTTCTGCACCGGTTGCAAAGAGACTCGGTTAATGCTAAGAACTGTATAAAGTTACATAATGAAAAGCCTATTTTCCTCATCTCCTTAACTTTAGATGGAGCCATGGGAAGACTGAAATCATGTTGCCAGGGTGAGAGCAAATATATTAGCACCATGAAAGCTAAGTCTGCTGCACTGCTGGTGCCACCTGGGCCCACTCATTTCATCATTTACCAATCACTTCCTGAGTACTAAAAGATAACAAAATATTTCTAATTTAGAGAAATCTGAGCAGAAACAAATAAGTAATTCTATCTCTAAAACCTGCAAAGACAGGGGTAAAAATATGCTACTGTCAGTATAACTATTTTAACTTGGGGGGGGGAGTACATTGGCCCTGGTGCTATACAAAACTATAATTTCAATTCACATGCTTCTACATACTAGGTTTCAATAGCTGTTGATACATGCTCTTAAGCCTTAGGGATAGGGTGGGCCAAATATCTAAATGGAAGAGTTCAAGGAAGAGGCCACATACTTACAAATCAAGGATAACAAGGTGTATATATGTGCAGTGAGTGTACATATGATACATGTATACACACACAATTTGAACCTCAGCTGATTGCGTATGGGTGCTAGAGGTTACATTTTTCATTGCTACACTCATACTTTAATTTCAATAATTTACTTTCAATAATTTATGTTTTTCCTCCTCAAGATTTTGATTCAGAGAGAAAACCTCACACTATTGTCAAATAATGCAAGAGGAACTCCAGATAATCTGATGTCATGTTGGCATAACCATCTAAAATACTAACAAACAATAATGAAAGACAGAAAAGTGACTCTGCCCTCCAAAAACATTCACTAAAATTACCAGGATCTGCAACTCTGACAAGGGAGAGAAAGGGGGGGGGGAGAGCATGAAGCAGGAAGAACAGGCTAAGTCACTCATAGAGGATTTAGGAGGTAGATTGCCAAGTGGCCCCACCCTCCCTCAGAAAGGGACAAAATAATAACAGCAATAAAAATTTAAAAAGCATTAGTTTGTCAACTGGCTGAACCCTAACTTGAGGAATGGCAAGCCTATCCCGGAAGCCAGGTCTGTTAACAGCAATGAGTCCGACCCTGTGTTCAAAGACATGGCAAGGAGAAAGGTTATCGGGCTAAGAAGATGCGGGTTCAAATTCTACTTCGGGGCTCCCTTGAGAAGCCTGCGTTGGGCGCCCATTTGCAAATCTTGTGGCTTTATAGCACTGGAGATAAAGCGCAGTCCCGCGCTATCCTATTCTGATGGGAAGCCCGCCCTGACTTCCAAGGATTTTACTCACAGGTGCGCGTACAAGCCCAGGAGTTTGAGCCTGCAAAAGTTAAGGACAAAATAATAATAATAATGCAGACCTAAATAGGCAGGGGGAAACGAGACTCCGGGATCTATTTGCCCGCCAGCACTTCACGGCTTTACCTGGACGAATCCTTCAGGAGCAAAGCAGATCCTCTCTTCTTCCTCCTCCTCCTCTTCCTCCCTGGCTCTCTCGGAATCGGCCACTCTCCTCCACTGCGCAAGGTCACAGGCACCGCTCCACTAGGCGAGAGATACTTCGCCGTTTCTTTTCGGCTTCTTCTCCTCCCTCCCTCCCTCCCCGCCAGTTGCAAGTTCGTGGCGCAACTCCTTCAAGGCGGAGTAGCGGCTCGACACCGGAGCGGTCGGCTTTTCCTTCTCTGCCCCGCAACCTGCAGCTTCGCCTCGCCCTCGCCTCAGCACAACCGGCCCGGGGAAGAAGAGTTCTTCTCTTCGTTTGCTCGCTGAGCCCCGCCTTCCGTCCCCGACTAAGCTCCGCCCCCGAACGCTGCTCTCCGCCAGCAGGTATGGGCAGAGCTACAAGGGAGCAGCAGGGAAAGCCAGAAGGACAGCCCGGCGGACCAACCACCGTTTGCTTCCACTGCTCTGCGGGCCGGGACCTGGGCGAAGTTTGGAGGGGGTGGGGGGAGTTTTTTTGTTTTTTTTTTAATGGAACTTGTTAAAGGGCGCTCGGTTTACGTCCATCCTTTACCTGCCTCGTTTGCTTAACCGTTGTAAAAGCGAGCCCAGCACGGCTTTCAGGAACCGCTTCCTTTCACGGGCCAATTACACCGTTCTAATTGTAGCATTTAAAGCACAAGTTAGGACAACTCCACAAGTACCTGTATAGCTAGGACTCCTAGAACAATTCAGCCAAATCCCAAGAGGATTTCCTTCCAAGTTGTTTGAGAAACCCAGCAACACAAGGCAATAATAGCCTCCCAGACATTTGATAACATTGCCCTCTCTCTCTTCACTCCATATTTACAGGAGAAAAAAGTACTGCCTGTATATAACCTTGTAGGTCCCAGGCAGGGATTTGAGTTGATTGGCAAATACAGCATATGGGGAGATCAAGGGTGACATTTCAGACCGGAATGCGGATGATAAAGTCTGTGGCATCTCTGCTTTGCCTTCAAAGTCTGAGGTTTCCAAATGATTTCCATGATTCTAAAATTGTAGCAGTTAGATCCTTCGTGGCAAAATGATTGGCTGGTTCACCTATTGCTTTCCTGTGGTTAACTGAATCATGGTTTATTTGATTCAATCTCCTAGCTTGTATGATCCAGTGAAGTATTAATTATGCAGGCTGGATTAATGTAATGTGCTAGGCTTGAATATGGCTAGTTATGGCTCAGTGTACCATAAAAACAGTTCCCAAATGAGTGATAATTGGATTTTCTGTGAAGTGCCATTTTGGGCACCATAAAATGAACCTGACAGGCAAGACAGAATTCCATCATTTCCAGTGAAAGCTAAACTTTTTAAGAGACACCCCCCCTTCAATTCCTAATTGTCCACCTGGCTTCTGTTTATGTGTTCTTTGATTCTAAAATCTGTGATTCCTTCAAACCATTGATTGTCCAACTCCATCTGAAAAAAATCCAGCAGCTCTGAAATGCAATCCTCTCTCATACCCAGCTTCTTCCCATGTAATTCAAAAGTCCTCCAGTTCATTCTCACTATGCTTGGTCAATTGCATGCTAAGATAGCCATCAGAAGGTGTTCCCGTTAAAGTTTTTGGCATTTGTGATGATGCCATTGTGTGTTTTGGGTGCAGGAAATGGCTCTGACTCAGAAAGTTTGAAAAAAAAGATGCCATTCTTCCACTACACTCATCATAACTAAAGCTGAGACTCAAGACTTCCAAGGCCAGAAAGAAATGATTAAGTTCATTTGTGCTCCAAGCATCTTTGTGAATTATTTTTCTCACGGTAGGAACAGGCAAACACAGGCAGCCATCTCTCTGGCCAAAGAGCAACAAGGCATCAATCCATAATACAAGAAAGAACCAACAAATTTTCTGCTGCAGCAAACAAACTGATAACCTGCAATTTTGGGGAAGATCTAATTGGCCTTAGAAAAGCTGTATTGCTCAATTAGTCTTCTGTTTTCCAGTTGCTTAACAGATGCCACCCCACTGTGGAGTCCCTTTGATTTGTATTCCTCTGGCTGTTAATGCAAAGATTTTAGAAATCTTGCCCATCCAAAATAGTATGTCTCTCCATCAGGTGAGCCACCGTTTTGAACATCAAATGCACTAACCCCAACTCCAATTCATGGGGTTCATACTAGGCTCAATGCCCCTGAGTTGAATGGTTCATCAAATGAGCTACCCAATCAGTTAAGCTGGCATTTGTCACAATCTGATCCTTGACCAACTGCCTTAGTGGCATTTCCCGAGATAGGTTGGGTAGAACAGATTACCAGTGGACAGATTTATCACATTCTCTGGAACTGTAAACCAGTGGTGGCGAACCTATGGCACAAGTGCCAGAGGTGGCACTCGGAGCTCTCACTGCTCTAGACTAAACAAATTCTGATGATGATCTGTTCCTAGAGTGGCAAAAGAAACCATTGAAATAATCTGGCATGAAAAGTGCCTGCAATACAGAGTCCCATGCCACAATTATCATTTCCTGTAGTTTTACAAGGGCCATGAGCAATTTCCTCGTGGATGTCAGGACTCCTTAACGTATTCTTGAGTCTAAGCAAAACAAAATTCTCTTCTGCTTACTGATTATTAGAACCACCAGGTTCAAAATCTTTCCTAAGGAAATTAAGGAATTTCTCAATTTCCATGATCCTTTCCTCATTTGTACATGGGCTGAACAGTCTGATGCACAATCATGAATACATTGTATAGGTATCCATCAATAGGGACCCCCTGGATCTTCAGATATCTGAATACAGCCATTAATTTTGTGAACTATCCGGATACCAATGTAGGATGAAATGGAAGAGGCCTGGATTTAAACTGTTACTCTCTATAAGGAAATATGAAGCTGCAGTGCTTTAATCTGATGAAAAGATAAAGGTACACATTAGATAGTTACTATTGATGCAAGAAAATTGTTCAAAATGGTAGCTTCATTTGGAGTTTTTCAGTCTTCTCCATAGTCTTGCTTGCTACTGGACAATGCTCCTTCATCTGGATCTAGGCCCAAAGCTAGTCAAGTGCCTTCTAAGTATCACATTTGCTCAGAATTCACCTGCTCTGGTCCCTCTTCCTCCATATTTCTGAGCCCAAACCTTCTTACTGCCATGTTGAGATAAAATGCTATCCATAATTACATGTGAAATCAACCAAAGTCTTTGGAATATAATGAAGTGAGCCAAAATCCCTATTTTCTTCTCCCATAGGTTCACGCTCACATTTACCACAATCTCACCATTCTTACTAGTCTACAAATATTTCACTACTATGAATTTAATCATTCTGTCTGAAATTCTTTATGTAATTATACTATTAAAAGGAATTTATTCCAATGATAATAAGTTTTCTTTTTTTTCCCTTCATATTGAAACATTTTTACATTAAAAACCATAATGTTAATATTAAGATTCCCAAATAAAAATACAATCTCTTTACTCTCCTCCCCTTTAGTGCAAATTCTGCCTGTCCTTTTTATGGCACAAATATTTGCTTACTTTCAGTTTTGTTTAATATATGGTAGCTAACAGCTTTTTAAAAGCCTAACCTAAAAAAATACAAGACAATGGATCAGACACTACTATGAAAGGCAGTGTTATTTCTTTGGAAACCCCTTAAGGAAAAAAAAAACCCCATCTACTGTATACTATAGGTTTAAACTGGCCGGGTATAACACAATATTTTGAAGCATTTTGAATACAGGTATAGAATCTGTTTCATTCCTGAAAAATGTTTATTGAGCTTTAGCAATTGCTTGCAGAAAAAAAATGATAAAATAAAATTGTGCACCTATCTTCATTTTATTTGACAAAAGTAAAGGAATATGATAGGAAATTACCACCCCATCCATGAACAGATGGAAATTACTCATTTTCTTAACTTTATTTATTTTATTAATCATTTTATTAATCAAATTTATATACCGCCCCTTCTCCCTAAGGACTCGGGATTTTATATTAAACAAAGCAACTATAGCTCAATGACTAGTGTCAAATAACTAAGATAAAGAATCCTGCTGGAAATCACATTGAATTGAAACTAGAGCTAATATGACCTGACTCATAGCAAAGGTTATGTAATGTACAAACATCTAAAAGGAAACAACCTGTTATGCCATATGATCAGCTGACTTATTTACTTTTGGTTGAGTCAAACATACTAATTGATCCGTAATTTATTAAAGTAATTAACAAAACAAGAAATAAATTAGTGGAACCAACAAAATCACTATCTGTTCAATTACTATGCTGATATTATAGGTGTCGCAGTCAATTTTGGGATTCATTGTCACTTTTAGAATAAGATAATGGTAGTGTAAGGCATCAGTGTCTGGTAATCTTTAAAGCTACAGCTGCACTATGTGCCCATAGCAAGCCATAACAACAAAACAAATGACAACATGGATCTTGTCCAGTTGCACCTCAACATCTAGCCAAAGTTCATAAGTCAGGCTTTGCATCATGATGTGTGTTTTGTCACTTGGGTCCCCTTGCTGTCCTCCCTCCCAGTTTCTTACTCTTGTTTATGCTGTTTATTTTACTTAAATAGTTCTCTTCCTACTAAAGAAATTCAAAATGTTATACAAAAAGAACAACAAGCAATAACCATTTATCCTAAAACAAGACAATGAACCAAGACCACAAACTATTAGAACATTAATATGTTAATTTTAATATTTGGAAAAATGGCCTTTGATTACATTCACAGTATTGTTGTCTTGTTTAGCCCTTTAATTTTACAAATTGAGTTTTATATTCCTCTCTCAAATCTGTTATTTATTTTACAGGGAAAATAAAAAGTTAATTGAATGCATGTTTTCCCATACAAGTCAAATACATTATTTTGGGGAACAGTGATTGTAGGAAAAGAGAGATTAGTCAAGCAAATGACTATTATTTCATTTTGATATTTCACCATAAAAGCAATATCATTTTTTGTATCAAATAGTATCAAATCTTTTTTAAATAAAATCCTTTTCTTATTAAAATCTTCTCTATAGTTTCAACAGATTTTTCCCACCCTTCCCAGAAACCTTTGATCTTGAAGAGCAGGATTAATTTAGTGCCTCTGGGCACCTGTTCTTGTAGACACCTCCTTTGGCACTTCCCAGGATCTTTGCCCCATCTGACTTTAATTTCCTATTGTAGAAACATTTCATTAATAAAAGGAATAGGAAATTGGTATACAGAAAAGCAAACATAAGCATTTACAAATTTGTTTGCTTTTACTAGGATAATATTAAGCTCCATGAGCATATTTAGAAATCATTTAGCACAAATGATTGGCAACAGCCGTTCTGTGTTTTGTTTGAGTATGTGCCAGCTGTGAGATAAAAGTTAAGTAAGCAAGGTACACAGCATCAGAGATACCAGAGGGAGTGGTGGCAGCAGCGTCCTCAGTTGCCTTTCTGAAATATGCATGCTTGTGAACTTTGACTATACTTCATGTATAGGCAACTCCCATTTATAATATAGATAATCATTTTATGAGGGCATGCCAATAACATCCTCTCGGAATTTCAAAAGTACCTAACAACACAAATAGGTTGCCTTTATCTGATATAAAATAAGGGGAAGAATCAGTAGGGGATACTAATGGTGGGATTTCTTGTATTACATTATGTATTACATTACATTAAACTAGAAAAAACTGAAAGTTTATAAATTAATTCATTTCTGGTCCAATGCCCGTCATCTGATTGCTGAATTAAAATGTATAATTTTGTAACGCTGAGGAAATATCTTCAAAGGAAATTAAGATTTAGGTCATGTTTGACAGCCCATGCCCCATTGGGTCACTGTTTCAGAGATATTTTGTTAATTAAACAGAGGAACGGAATGACCATAGGTGGGCAAAAAATAGGGGGAACAGGAGCAATTCCTGCTGGCTTCCCCAATGAGTTTTCTTCTAAGAATGGAAACCTTCCTTTCTCCCTCCTTTCAGCCTTCCTTCCCTCTCTCTTTCCTCCCTTCCCTGCTTCCTTCCCTTTCTCCCTCCCCTTTCCTTCCTTTCATTATCTTCCTCCCTCCCTCCTCCCTTTCATTCTTCTTTCCTTCTGCTCTTCCTTCCTTCTCTGACTCTTTCCCTCTCCTTCCTCCCTTTCATTATCTTCCGTCTTTCTTTTCTTCTTTCCTCCTTTCCTCCCTCCCTCAAATTACTGCAGGCTTCCCCATTTACTTTGCTTGTGGAAAGCTTACACTGAGAAAGTCAGTGGGGAAGACAGCAGGAAGTTGCCGGTTTAAAGCCAGCAGGCAGGTAAATGGCTGCTGCTGGGTGCGTGGGGGGAGGCAACAAGCAGGTGTTATGGAGGTGTGGATCAGGAATGGTCCATGGGGGTGTATGTGGGTTGGGAAGGTATATGGGTCTGCACCAATGATGCTGCACAGGAAGGTATAGGTTGCAAAGGATGCCTGGGTGTGCGTGAGAGATGTTGTATGAGTTGGGTGGAGCATGCGGGGAGTGGTAGAAGTCATGAAAGGTGCATGGCGTCACAAGGGTGCATAAGAGATGCTGGTCTAGTAAGACTCGTGGAGACAGTTTGGTCAAGAAAATGTAATTGCAGCTTCAGCAGTAAAACAGCAGGAGCCATTAGCACTGAAGCAGCCACAACTTCCCCAAATTACATTCCCTCAAGAGTTATGGGTCTTGGATTTTGGATACATTCTGTAAATTAGCCAGCTTGAGGTAGTGGGTTTAAAAATTGTTGTACTGTGATGTACTGTTTTATCCCGTTAAAAGTCATGACAACAAATCTTTTAGTAAACGAACAAACAAACAAACAAACAAATACATTCTTAATACTTTTTGTTCTTTGAATCACAATGTCCTATTTTCTTGGAGGTAATAGCAATTTAGCAATAGGACTTGAAGAGCCACTTCAATGAGAAATGTCAACATGTCAAAATAATTAAATCATACCATCTTATAAGAACTGGATTCTTTCATTATAAGCCATAACTGCTGTATTTTTAAATAAGTCCCTGTTGCACATTGATTTTGATGATAAACTAAAATAAAATCTAACAAGGAGCTTCTGTTAAGAACTAGTTAAACATGCTCCATAAAAATAATTAAAAGCCTGTGTTTTTCTGATGATAAGGCCACACCATCAAACTATCACTTTTCTTGGCAGTAATCGACATGGGGGCTTGAAAAAACAATCTCTGTGTGGAGAACTGCCAAGAATGAAATTGTCTGCTTGATGTTTTCTAAACTCCAGTCATTTGCTAAAGCCTTTGCAGATTAGAAACTGGGCACTGAATCAAAAGCTTTTCAATTGGCCCTAATTTTCAGGTACTCTAGAATCCAAATTTTAGAGATTATATAAAGGCAGAAATACTAGAAGGGCAAAATGAACAGGAAAATATTAGATTATCCCAGTAGAGCAAATAACTGAAATACTTCCAAGACATGGACACTACCGTAGACAAATAGGCCCCTTTTTACTTTAATTCTTTTTATCATTTGCATTGCAAAAGCAAGCACCAGTGATTGACAGTGGGGCTAAATATTTGATTTGAAACATAGTGATTTTTGAGATTGTAGTTCCAAGTGTACTTATGTGGTAAACCCAATAATACATTAAATAAATGTAGTATGTGTTACAGGCATATTTACCGTCTGAGGTATGCAGTTGGGGAACTGATCCTGCATACAAATGTTGGTGTTAGTTTCTATCCCAACTTTATCACAAGGAACCAAATGGTATTAACTACAAACTACAATGCCTAATAATGAGAAATGTTGTCCCATACAGAATATAAATCTGCAAGACCAGACAATAAACAATGTATCTATTCGGTCTTCACATAGCATGCCATAGCATATTTGGGGGGGCCATAAAGAAGATTAAAGGCAGTAAAGAATGGAAGCTTGAGACCTACTGATCTCCAGCATAGATAACACGGGGGGAACTTCTATGCAGTAAGAGGCATTGTGCTCTTGAGCATGATACAAAGAGTGGAACTTGTACTTCCCTGGAAACAATCCTAAAATAAGTCCATCAGTCAGTCAGAAAATAACTTCTCTGAGGCATATTATTAGACTCACACCAAACAAGTTTGGACCTGGTCATTAGTTTGAGAAAATACTAGACAAGAGATTACAAAAAGCAGCACTTAACTCCTCAAGGGAAGAGCATAATATGATTTAGGAAACAAAAGGATAGTAGGAAGGCAAGGTAATTTTCCATTGACTATAGCTAGAATTTCTCTAGTTGATGTAATCTGAAAAGAGCAAAACGTAGTAACTTTTTAATGATCTTTCTAATGGTTCAGTATTCTGCATATTTCATTTGATTAGTTAAGCAAGTTTTTCTGGAAACTTTGCACATGATGCAAATGCAATAAGGTTCTGGCACTTAATTAGAACAAACTTCCTTGCTATACAGGAACTATCAAGTGCATAGATTATCCTTCAGGATATATTTCATTAATTGAAATAAAATCTTAATTGCAAAAAGTGCCAATGTCATTCAACAATTTTAACTTCTTTGTTTTTCTTTATTTGATTTTTATAATGTTCAAATATAAGCAGTACTGTAAAGACAGTATAGTTTTTGAAGCACTTGTATTCTAAAATGCAGTAAAAACATTTTTCAAACTTGCTGTTTTTACTTAGAATGTACAATTGAGATTCAGCAAGACAATTGTGTATGATTTCTCAGTTCATAGAATCATAGGAATGGAAGGGAACTTGGAGATCTTTTACTTAAACCATGATCACAACAGGAGACTATACCATCCCAATAAAAGTTTGCACCAGGCTACACTTTTAAACTTTTATCAGAGTATCAGAGTAAACTTTTAGCTCATCAATGTCACATAGCAGTGACATTTTTCTGTTAAAACTGATTGTGCAATTAGGTTCATCCCTTGAAAGTAACATTGCTGGAAGATATTTTCAAAAAAGCATATTCAGCCAGATATCATTCAATATTTGGGGAAAAAAATCATGCTCTATTGGGGTCATTGTCAGAAGAAATAAAAAATGAACAAGAGCTCTCAAACTGGGTTTGCAAAACGAGTAAGGAAAAACAGCACAGTGAAAAACAACACAGCTAACTGCCTTGAATTGCCAAGAAACCTGATTATGAGATTATGTATGTGTGTCAATCTGGCTATTTTCCATCGCTACACAATTATAAGAATTAGAAAAAATATGGCTTGTGCTCCAATAACAGGGAGGCCACAAACCCCAATTCCCTAGCAGTTTTTTCCATTTATCCTATGAGTTAGATAGGCACATTTGATGATTTTTCTAAGAACACAATTTGTCCAGTTGATACCCTGAGCCACATCACTTTTTAAGTTATCTTGTGTAAATCTAACCCATGCTGTCAGTGATGGGTTGAACCCATCAAGAAAATCCTGAAAATTGGTCTAATTCAATGAACCAAGATTCAGTTAATCAGGGAAAAGCGTGTCATGTGAAGACAGGTTGATAACCAATTAAGATTGCTACAGATTTCTGCCTGCTTGAATAAGAGATAAATTTAAGTTTGGTAGTTTTTTCATTTATGATAAGGATGAACATTCCATTGTGTGCTAAGCCCTTACCTTAGATGAAAGATATACAAAAAGAGACCTGTTGTCAAGAATCAGCATGTTGGAAGCATTTTGAAAAAGGCCTATTAAATTCCACTATTCCTTTCCTTCCCTTGTTACTGTGTTAAGTAGCCGCAATATTTTTTTTAAATTTACTAGCAGGAATTCCAGCTGTCTCATAATTCCTTTAGTGAATAGTTTTGCACAGCAACAATCCTTCAAGACTACGGATACATCATCCACAGTTATAATCTGTGCAGTAATATAACACATGCTCTCACAAGTGGCTTTTTTTGCTGGACGTGTTTCAACAATATAATGGGATGGTGGTAAGGGCAATTATACCAACTTGTTTTTTTCTGCCACTTTCACCAGCTCTTGTATTTTTTCTATTCCCAGGTGAAGAAGAGGGACATTGTCACTCTGACACTTTTGGTACCTGTGGGAATCCACCATCATCAAGGGAATTTTCTTTGGGCTAAACTACTGAGATGATGAAATATATGTCACCTTACCCTATAATATACTGTACCATATTGGCATCTGGCTTGAATGAAAAAGATGGAATGAGAACAAGCTAAGGGGAATGCATGCACCATTTGTGCATTTGTAAGCTTGCACTGGAATAGGAATTCACTAACTGCTCAAACAGCGCCTACCCTTGTACAAATCGGCCTGTACGTAGGATTTCAGGAGAGAGAAAGATGGAAAGGGAGAAAGGTTGGAGACATTCTTTAGACCATGGGTGGGCAATTGTGGCTCTTTTATGACCTGTGAACTTCAAATCCCAGAATCCCTGGGCAAGGCAACCTAAATAA
>JAEANM010002244.1:0-25047 GCA_017656035.1 Myanophis thanlyinensis
CCTCTACCATCCCCCGGAGTCCATTTAAGCTCACGCCAACTGCTTCAGTGACTCCATCCAGCCACCTCATTCTCTGCTGTCCCCTTCTTCTTTAGAAGATGCTAGAGGATTTTAATTCATCAGCAAACCCTGTTAGAGGATATACTCTTGAATATACGTGGAGTGCTAAAAGAATAGTAAATAATTCAACAGCAACATTTTTTTTAAAAAAAAGAAGAAATCATATCATTATCTTGGAGACAGCATTTGGGATTAGCTCAATTGGTAACAAATGGAGGAATTCATTGTATTTCAAATAAATACTGTTTATTAAGGCATGCATAAAGACCAAAAGGCCTTGATTCTGCCTTAAACTATATAAGTAATCCTCAATAATTGGGACCAGAATTTCTGCTGCTAAGTGATGGAGTTGTAAAGTACGATGTCTTGTGTCCACACCACTGACAAATGGAAATTCCAGCACTTCTGCTCGCCATCATGAAGAAAATCACTGGATTGTTAAACAAGGATGTCGCATGGTCATCAGTTGAGACCTCCTGCCAACTTCCCTACCCTTCCCCTTGCTTGTAGGAAGCCAGCAAAGAAGCAGGTAAGTGATGATCATGCAACTGTGCAACACTGCGAAGTTGCAATTGTGAGCCATGTGCTGACATAAATACGAAGACTACTTGTGCCATTTGTTCAGTGCTGTTGTTTGATTGCTCAACAAGTAGTTGTTAAACAAGGCCTATCTGTATCTGTAGCAGGGAGGGAGGATTTTTCTCTTAAAAACAGAGCCATTTCACTACCAACAGGTCAGGTAAGAAAGAGATACAGGGACATGTCTAGTGTTTGAATAGGCTTATAAATGAAAAGTGATGAAGTCTCCAATTGAAAAGGAATTTGCAACAGACCTGTTTAGTTTTTGTGAGATAAAACCAGCTGGTGATAAATGAAGATACCTTTTCTACTCAGTGCTTCTCAAGGCAGCTGATAGAGGCAGAAAGTAGTAAGACACTCTGGCTATTGACTATTGGCCAGCAAGAGGAACAGTGCAAAGCAGAAGTTAAAGATGACAGTTGTATGTTGTAGAGAATACTACCAAACAGAACCTTTGCTGCTTTTTCTAAGAACCAAAATAAAAAATAGCTTAGCAGAGTCTAGAAGAAAAAACTCAAGCCGAAGAAAGGAGGCAGACAATGGGATCGTGTTTGCCTTTTAAGAACCTAGGTTTTTGATCAGGCTACCGATGCACTTTTTTCTGCACTTTCATCATATTCTCCAATTATTCCCACGTGAATACAAATGACAGTGAGGCAGAGGAAACTTCCCTCTGGAGAGATCCACAAGCATATATCCAACAATCAGATCTTCATGCCTGTTCAAGGATTTTCTCCCTGTGATTTTTTTCCCACAGGGATGTGGGGAGATCTAAACCAGTCAGTTTCTGCATCAGGCATATTAGCAAAAATGGTCTAATAATCTAAATCAAAGTGTAACTAAACCTAAAGCGAAACCAATTTTGCTGCGGGAAAAACAGCGTAACTTTCTCAAAACAAAAGTAAATCCCTCTTCATGGCATTTTTGAAGTTCAGGATGTTTATGGGTCCTTGGATGAAGATTTATCCTTTTCTCAATTCTAATAAGCTTAAACAAACAAAAAAAGCATATAAATAAATGGACAGCTTATTTAACAGGGAATTTGAAAGAAGAGTCCTTCAGTGACTTATGATGGGATTGGTGCATTTTAATCTTTTATAACTGAGTGGTAAGCATTGAGCTTGCCTAGTTTTCAGACACCGCTTAGAATGGTAGCAGCCAAGAGTGACTAGAGTTCTAGAAGGCTGTCTTTAAACTTGAGGAATGGTGCATGCATTTCCATGGAAATGTCAAGTGATGCACATCGGGGATCCATCCATCCATCCTCCATTCTTCCTATATATATGCACAAAGTCATACATCTACAACTGCATATGTAGTAATAACAAGAGTTGGAAGGGACCTTAGAGTTCTTCTAGTCCAACCCCCTGCTTAGGAAATCCTACACTTCAGACAAATGGTTATCCAATCTCTTCTTAAAAGCTTTGTGTTGGAGCATTTACAACTTCTGGAGGCAAGTGGTTCCACTGATTGTTCTGTCAGGAAATTTCTCCTTAGTTCTAAGTTGCTTCTCTCCTTGATTATAGTTTCTTATCCTGTATCCTGCCCTCGGGTGCTTTGGAGAATAGCTCGACTTCCCTCTTCTTTGTAGCAACCCCTGAGATATTGGAACACTGCTATCATGCCACCGCTAATCCTTCTTTTCATCAAACTAAACATATCCAGTTCCAACAACCGTTCTTCGTTTTCCTCCAGTCCCCTAATCATCTTCGCTGCTCTTCTCTGCACTTTTTTTTTAGAATCTCGACATCTTTTTTGCATTGTGGCAACCAAAACTGGATGCAGTACTCCAAGCGTGTCCTTACCAATTAATTAGAATGCTGCCTTTGATATGGGAGCCCAGAGTTCAAATCCTGCTGGTACCTACCTTACCAATAGAGGTCCTTGTACTTTATCTGCATACTTCAAATATGAGTGTGATATGAACTAGAAAAGTCATGCTGGCTAACCTGTCACACCAATTAACAAAACCTGCATCAGATGTTGGGGAACCAGGATAATCTGATAAGTGGGGAGCTGCAACAAACCATACCTGGACAAGCTGGAATTAATAGAAGGCTGTTACAACAGACCTAATGAGAAGATATACACGAAACATCTGAGGTAACTGTGGATGGACAGAAGAGAAACAGCTAATCAATGCTTCAACATAGTAAAGCAGCAGCTTCTCTCACAGCTTGAACAACTACACATTATATCCCAGACTTGAAGACCAAAAAGAATAAATGGATATGCAGCCAATACTTGAACCTGGAATGTCACTGCTACCCTCTCTATTGCAGAGCACTGCAGCTGATATGAGGTAAACTAGCCCATGTCATTTGAGACTGGTTACTGAGGCTCAGTGGAGCAGTACTATGCTAGAAGATGCCACTAGAGCCCTCGCAATAGCAATAGCACTTAAGACTTATATACTGCTTCATAATGCATTACAGCGCTCTATAAGCAGTTTAGAATCAACTTATTGCCCCCAACAATCTGGGTCCTCATTTTACTGACCTCAGAAAGATGAAGGCTAAGTCAACTGTGAGCCGGTCAGGACTGAACTGCTGACAGTTGGCAGAATTAGCTTATGATACTGCATTCTAATCACTGCGTCACTACAACTGTTGTGAACCTGGAAATGTTTGTCCTCATGATCAAGAAAAATAGGAATATATATCCCATCCCTGGAAAATGAAGTTAGAAGCTAAAATCAAGACAACTCTAAATTAACAGATCAAGACTAACAGGTTAAGTCAGCTGGTGGAATTACTAAAAAACAAAAAACAGTCTGATACCATTTGCCCTAGAGCAGTGGTGGCGAACCTTTTACGTCATCAGGTGCCGTCCTTAGTGCCAGAAAGGCATGCCAAACCGTCCCGTGAGCCCTACGCAGCCCGCTGGCTCTGCAGCCTGTTCTTGCACTCCCCACGTGCAGCCCCCGCAGCCAATTCTTGCACTCCATCGTGTGTTAGCCAGCTGGCTTTTGCCATGAGGGAGCACCGAAACCCGGAAGCACAGTGTCCCAGCATGGCACACATGCCACACGGCGAACAGCTGGCTGGCACGCATACTCATATTGGAAACCAGACATTTGGCTCTTGGGAGCACTCGTGTGCACTGAGATGCTGCGCTTCCGAGTTTCAACGCTCTTGCGTGGCAAAAGCCAGTTGGCTAGCGCACGACGAAGTGCAAGAACGGGCCGCGGGGGCTGCGCATGCTGGAGCGCGAGAATGGGCTGCAGGGCCAGTGGGGCGCTGTGAGGCGTTTTATCGTGCCAGAAAGCTTGTGGGACTGTTTGGCATGCTGTTTCCACTGCCCTAGAGACTGCTAAATAAAGGCTCCCAACACATGCTACCAGGCTAAGGAGAAGCAGAACCAAGAAGATAACTTGTCCTCCAAAGAACCACTCAAGAGGTACCCCCAACTGCAATGCAATAACAGCACAGCCACCAACAGAAGCAGCAGAAACTTGAATAGGACTGGAAAAACAAAGAAGAAAACATAACACAAGAGGAAAATGGCTGCAGGATGGTCACATTTAAAAATGAATATTATACAGCTGGAGAAGAATAAGAGCAACCAGAAAAAAAATGGATCTTTAATGTTTTATCTGAAGAACTACTGTTTTGTAAACTACCATGATTCCAACTGGGGATAAGTATATGATTGTTCTGAGAGGGTAATCTCTAGGTTTAATAAAGTCTGATTTGATGGTGGCTTCAGAAATATCTCTTGAAACAATTACTGTTTTGAAAAAATACCACCATAGACCTGAAGATGCAGAATGATTACAACTGTCCAAGTGCTTTATTTGTATTATGCTTAAATTAAACAAAGTTGCATAATAAATGTCTCAGTCCCTATCCCCTGGTCTTGTATCCATGTTTGAACAATGACTGACAAATCAGGATTTCTTTATCAATTTTATTGGAAACAAAAACTGTTGTTAACAAAGAAAAGTTTACCAATGTAGCTTTAATGAGCAACACAAAGACCGCCAAAGCTGCAGAAAGCATGGGAGATACAGGGGAGATTTATTTTATATACTGTAGCACATTGGTACATTTAAACATTTTTATGGTTGCTTACAAATATTTCAAATGGATTCCCTCATTTTAACTACATGGAAGCCAGATAATTTAGTTGATCTCAAAGCTAAGGATTAGCAAAGTACTACTATTAACAAAAGTTAAATCATGTTTTGTAGAACTAAGAAAAATAAAAATGCCATTTCACAATTTAGCATTCATAAAATCACAATACATTAAGCTTTTACTTACCTTGACAACTGAATATTATCTTCCATTATATTTGACAATTTACTGCTTCCAAAATTTCATGTACCTCTAACAATTACTCTTTTTGTATTGGAAGCCATATAGAACAATACTCTTTGTATGCTATTAAAATAAAAACTTGTAACTTCTGTAAGAGGGGCATATCTTTAAATTTTTAAGGGCATCCTCTACAAAATGACAGCGTTCTCATAAAATGGGTTAAATATTTTCCTGAACTGCTGTATTGAAGATTCCTTTCTATTTGGAATATTATGAAAAATTCATTACCAGTCCAGAGCAAACTCAAAGTGGAAACACGCTTCTCAACCAAGAACTAACTTAAACTAGCATTCCAAAAGGTATCACAATTTAACCTGGTAACATTAAACATTTCTGAGATCTGCTATTTTGATATATAAATATTAGTGTAGTATAAGCAACTAATCATTCAAGATCAACATACTTTTCTGTGCACTATTAAACAGAGCTGCTATGTCCACCTTCAAATTTCACATTAGTAGTTAACTTGGTGGTTTATTGGTTGCTAAGTACAAAACCATCTATGTGCAAAGCACAAAGGATTCTGAAAAGCAACACCACAGTCTAGGTCTTAAATTCATTGAATATACCAATGAAGAAAACACTCCCAATGTGTCCTACTTTATTCAGCAAGGCCTCAACACAGTGCATAGTACATTTGAGTAATTATAATTTGCCAAATTTATTGGTTTCTTTTTACTGTTTACAATTTACCTACCTATGTGCACTCTTCAGATGTCTGTGCTCATTTGAGAACACCCCCATCCACAACTTATTTAAGCTTGTAGAAAATTTGATTTGGAAATTAAACATTTATACATTTCTCAAAATATCTTTTAAGTACAGCTTTCAGCAGAACTTGACCTGGAACGAGACCTCTTCTTTGGTGGAGGAGATGGAGAGGAATTCTGCGTGCCAGAGTGGTTTTTTTCAGAGCTTTTTCTTTCAGGTGTACGGCTTCGAGAGCCCCTTTTTTCTGGGGTGCGGCTTTTAGAACGAGACTTGCTGGTTGACTTAGAAGACCTTGCTGATCTTGACTTGCTGCGAGACCTTGAATAACTTCGAGAACGAGATCGGCTCCTAATAAATATTCAGTCATTAGTTTTCATTGTGTGTGACACATTATAACTGGTCTTCATATTCACCAAACACATTTGCATGAAATTTTGCATGTCTCTTATCACAGAATTTATATCACATAGAAGTCTGATGATCTGAGTCTTTAAAGAACTTTGTTTAGTTTCTCTCTTTCTAGTAACGCATTTACAGAAAAACCTGAAAATGCAAGTTTCTCTTGATTTCTCTTTCAACTTCATTGGACTTACTGCTTCTTGGAGCACCAAGAATATGCTCCCAGCTCATAGCCAATTTCTCTTCCCTAGTCTATTTTCCAAGAATTACACATTTGGATTTCAATTTCAGCATACAGCACAATACACGCACCAGTATTTAAAATAAAAACAGTTTTGAAATTCTTTGTTCTGCAATCTTAGCAGAATTCAGTAAATCCATTCATTTATCCATTAACAATAATTGCTCTGCCTATCTAGTAAGTCCATATGCAACCCCAACTAGAAAAAAAAATCAAGTAGAATTTCCACAATTTAAGAGGGAAAGAAGGAAAGGTTTCCTTCTGTTAAACCTGGGCATAATGTATTTAAAATGGGTAGCCAATACAAATTTTTAATTTACTCTGGGTGGCTCACAAATGATTGGAGCAGCAACAAATTCAGTTGGTTTCATTTGTATTTTATGGGTTATTCTTTTTCCTAAGTTTTTGAACAATACATTAACTATGTCTCACATCACTCTCTCTTTCTTGTAGGTTCTGCCATACTTGTCTTAGCCAACAATGTACAAATGATGCTACCTGAAATATGAAATGGAATCTCTAGAGGATTTGTACAAAATCTGCTACTAATATCAAATGAAAAATGACAGAAAATGTATGCTTTGATAGAAAAAATTGGGAATACAATGCTGCGTCTGCAACATTCCCAGAATTATCATATAAATATTCCAAATTATTTTATTGCCATTCATATTGTATTTTTATCTAACAAAATACCTGCGCCTTTTGCGATCTTCAATTAGTTTAATTCTACGTCCATTCAACTCACTGCCATCCAATTTATCCATTGCACTCTTCATGTCACTGGATGATGCAAACTCTACCACTCTGATGATTCATTAGAAAAATTACAATAAAAATTATTAATGGTGATAAAACTATATTACATGTCTTCTTTCTTTCACAGAATTATAAATACATTACCAGTTATCTTAGTTTCTCCCAAAACTTATAACCAAATGTCAATATTACAGTAACTCCAATACCTAAGCCTAAAATTATTACAATTTCAGAACATAACAGACATGTGAAATATTTTCTCTGCATGTTCTTTAGAACTTCTCCATGGAAATTTTTCTGTTTCTACCAAATGATTGTGTAGGAAACAGTTTTTAAACAGACGAAAAGCAGTTGTTTCCTACTGATTCTACATATAATAAAAACAGTTAACAGATTTTTGGGTTTTTTAGTTAATAACATTCAGAAAAATTCCATGATGGATGATAGATAGGATGCAGATCTGATCTCAATAAGTCTGTGCTGATTCTGGAATCTGATTTTAATAGCATCATTTTCGGTTATATTTTGGAACAAAGTTGTCTATTGTTTAAAGCTCTCCCAGCCTCAGTAGATATGAAATTTCAACTTACCCTTCATTTGGATTGTTTCTGTGAGCATCCACAAAAGTAACTTCCCCAGCTTTCCTCATGAAGTCTTTCAAATCCTGCAGTAAGAGTGATAGTGCAGGTTAAGAAATGAACGTAAGATTCAGGATGCATTGTTAAACAGGACTTAAAGTTAACAAACTACAGCAATATGTCATATGCTATAACTATGGAAAAATTACACTAACTTGTTTGTACAGTTAAGATATACCTTCTATACTCCTGAAGTATTATAACATGTATTTTAACTATGAATATATGCATGGTGTTATTAAATGCAAGCATTTGATTGCCTGAAATCTCAGTTCATTGTATATTCAAGGTTTGCCTAGAAACATTCTATGTCCCAGTCTATAAAAATTAAACACAAATGTCTTTATTAAGTTAATGCTAAGATTCTGTCACAACCTGTCAAAAGATAGAATTAATTTTTTTATGGCTTTTGTCAGTCCGTGCCACAACCTTAGTGTTATTTTAACAGAGACTTGCATTTAATGTAATTGAGACGGTGTTTATTTTGCAATGCTATGTAACTAAGTGTTAAAGACGTTTTTAAAAAGTCGTTTATGCATTACTTCTTAATTTTTACAAAATGTCCCAATAATAGCTGACATTTTATAGCCAGAGGCTACTTACCATAACATACCACAAGTGGTCAGATGATATAAGCAGGTACCCTTAAGCAAACAGTCGCTTGTCCAATAATTGCCTAGCAGTTCAAGAGGAACTCCCTTACATGGGAGGGGCAGAGGAATGGAGCATAGCAATGTGCTTCAGGGGAAGGTACCAAAGACCCTGAAAGCATTGGAAAGTCTCCGGAAGTGGCTCTAGAACCTGAGGTTGACCTGTGCTAGCCAATCGAGCTGTGAGCCAACCAGGGTCTACATCGCCATGATAGCTGTGTCATGGGTACCAAAGGGAAAACTCAGAACAGGCCAAGCCCTAGAAATTCAGCCACTAGGAACCCCAACCTCTTGGGTTCTTTCTCCTCCACACAAGAGAAACGAGGGCTAACCCAAAGCAAGGCTGTTAAAAGAGGTTCAAAATGAACTTGGTTAGAGTATATTTGTGAAAAAAATATACAAACAAAAAGCCTAAAGTTGAACTAGATTACAGGATACCTCAAGTTATATAGTGTTTAATAAAGTTCTGCTCAGATTTTACAAACTAGCATGTGAATCTAACAGTTCAAACACCGAGTCTTCATCCTAACACAAAAACAAACTTGAAGAGCAGACGTTCTTTCAAAGCAGGAATCAATTATAGTATACTAAATACTCCAGTCAAAATCCTCCATAATAGTTTTTTTTAACAGAATACAAGATTCTGTTTAATAGAAGAACTTTGAAATCAAGATAGAAGCAATTAGTATACACTTGAATGAATCCTCAATATAAAAGCTTATAACACAATGCAGTATATGATGGTAACAGTAATTCAAATGATTTTATCACAGTAAAAAGGTGTATTTAAACAATCCTTGCACAATTTTTAATTCATTAACTATGAAATAAGATAGTCATTTATCTATAAATCTGATTATATCGTATTTCAAATTCGATTACCTGGTGTGAAATTTAATTGAGCTTAATATTAAATTAGCTCTACATATTTCAATGTCACAAGACATTCAATTATTTTTCTTTAGAAATTAGAAGGAAAATTGAAATAACTATATATTAACACTTTTATTTAAAAAGTATTTTTATTTTTCTCATCCTAGATTGGTGTAAAATTTTTAAAGGCGGGACAGAAAATAAGTTGTATCAGAGCATACGAGTTACTAGCATCTGGATTTTAAAAGCATGTATCAGTGGAAAACTAATACATTTAAACCCAACATCTTAAAATTCTAACTTAAAAGTTAGAATCCTTTAAATGCTAGCTAAATTCAACATATTTTACTGAATTTGTGAACTTAAGTAAAGCCTTGCCTCAGTCATGTTTGCTGACTTCTGTTAGCAAGGCTGAAGTCTTGGCTTTATATCCCTTGCTAATCACATCAAGTAAACACAATTAAATACCCCTCCCACTCAAACAGGAGGGAAAGTGATTTCAAAGGACTATGAAATTTAGCTTATGTTAAGAGTTACCCCAGGATTTTCCTCTTCCAATTATAATTCCTGAGATCTTACAAAGTGTATCTTATGACAATATCCTACTATATTCCATTATGTTTTAATTAGGAAAATAGAAAAGTAGGTGGTTGCTAGTCAGTCTCTCGAAGGAAATTAAGCTAGGCAAACAAGCTAATTAAGAAATGGGGATGGATGCATTATGATAAATATATTTTCTTTCTTTGTTCCAGTAGCAGGCAGACACTAACATCAGGTTAAAACATCTACTTTATTTCAAGCTCAGCATGAACTCTAAGTGACACTAACTGACGTCATAAATAATATCTGCAATAACTTAGTGTTTCTTATACAATTGATAATCTCATCTAAATAAAACCTTTTCATATCTTCCTTCAAAACAATTAGCTGCTTGTATCATGGAAGCAAAATAGATTTGAACAGAAAATCACTTTATAGTTTAAAAGCAATGAACTTTTAAAAAGTTGTTTACAAAGAAGAACCGCATGGATCCCATCTATAATTTGCTGTAAGGCGTGGATCAATCACAAATGGGGAGGAAGGCATATACTTAACCTGACAAAGTGACTGTTGTGGGTTTTGCATGCATTTCAGCAGAAGTATACAGTGTTTGATGTTGCCCAGTGAAAACTGTCATATTAACTGCTTCATACAATTTTTCTCTCTACAGATAACCAATAGGATTTTTAAAGATATGAATACTAGCTCATAATACACACACATGCTCTCTGTTTGTATATAAACATATATATACACACACACATACACACAAAGTCCCAGAAGAATCATACTAGATATGACTGAACAAAACTGCCAGAATATAGTTGTTAGTCATAAATAACTTAGTGGATTTGCCCAAGGTTTATTTCTTTTTATGTTTTCCTGCTTTCACTATAAAAATACACAGAAAGGCATTTAGAAACCATCATGCCAGGAATAGCAAACAAAACATGCATACATTTCAGAAAATTGTGAATTGTGAAACAATTTTTCTCTGGCTAAAATGTCAAAAAGACAACATGCTAAGAAGTAAAGGTAAAGATTTCCCCAGTCATGGGGGCAGTACTCAGCCCCATTTTTAGCTGAGGGGGCCTGCATTGTCCAAAGACATTTCTGGTCATGTGGCCAGCATGACTGTACACTGAGGCAATGGAATACTGTTACCTTCTCACCAAAGTGATACCTCATTATCTGCTTGCATTTGCATGGTTTCAAACTACAAGATGGGCAGGAGCTGAGGCAGGAACGGGAGCTCACCTCATTATGCAGTACTTGAGTCTTGAACTGCCAACCTTCTAGTCGACCAACCGCTAGGTCACTATTTCCCCTATGCTAAGTAGTTGACAGGTGATTAAATGGGAGAAACAAAGAAGGTTTCTTCAGGACTAAAGTAATAGAAGGACACCTCTTGTAATTAAATGTTACAAGTCATAGAATGCTGAAGCTCAGGTATGTTATGTGATAGCATAAATTAAGGCTGTTAACTTCATTCCCTATTTATATACATGCTAGTATGGGTGCGTGCTGGAAATCAAATGCTAGGCTAAGTAGGTGTTATTAAGCAGCATTCTTTTATTTTAAAATATTGCCATTGGAAGCCTCATCGGAGTTCTTTTCACCTGGGTTTTTATAAAAAGAACATTACATACTTAAACTCTAAGCCATTTTTTTCTTCAGATTTTGTTTCTTCTGCATCAGGTCTGTTAACGTGAATCATTTTGGTAGGGGTTGCAACTTATGTGCTTGCTGTAACATTCATAAAAGATAAATGGTAACTTTTTTCAAACTACTCAAGTTTTCCCTGAATTATAAGAAGAGGGCTATATTGCTGAATGTAATCTCTATAAGACAAATTTCATGTTCATGTCATAAGATTTAAGAGATGATATTGCAGATCTAGAAGATCAGGTGAGATAAATGTTTTTAATTTTGGACAGTGTGCTCCCCAAAATAATCAAAGTTCCAAGCTTCCTGGATTCTCCTGTATGAATTTCTCATATTAGAGCAAGTGTAGCATGTTATGCTACTCAATCAAGACATCTGTTCTCCTCTAAATGCTATGACCTATCTTTATGTTGACCTAAAATTACTGTGCAATATATTAAACTGCCAAAATCAGTCTCTTGATAGCTCTCCAGTTCATACGTGCAATTATAATAAATCTTGATGTTGGTTTAGTAAATTTAAGATAAATCAGAGAAATTCTGTTGATATGTTATATATTCCATGCACAAAATCTTAATTTTATGTATTAAATCCCATCTACCACTTTATATATGTATAAAATCCCAATGGATTTAATTTTTTTTATTTTAATAGATACCTCTTTTTCCCCATAGTCTATTAAGCTAAGGGTTTATAGTTTACTTCCAACCTTTTATTTGTTCTTCCTTCCTTGAGATGGTGGAAACCCTATTTAAAGAACAGATATTGAAATTTATAGAGTGAAAAATAATAGCACTCAAAATGTTTCAAGGCAGAATTTTCATTGTAAACCCCCAAGAGTCACTTAAGTGAGACTGGCAGTGTTGAAATTTGATTGCTATCTCTTTCAAACATTTTTGTACACTTTTACAAAAAGACCATAAAAATTAAATTCAATAAAATGATGGCCATATAATGATATTAAAAATGTATTAGTTTATGCACAATATAGTTCTTCATATGGGCTAGAATTATAGAAATTTTAGATAAAATCTAAACAGAATTGGTTAAAGGCCTGTAGTAGTGCAATGGTTAGAATGCAGTATTGCAGGCTAACTCTACCCATAGCCAGGAGTTTAATCCTTACCGGCTCAAGGTTGACTCAGCCTTCCATCCTTCCAAGGTGGGTAAAATGAAGACCCAGATTGTTGGGGGCAATATGTTGACTCTGTAAACTGCTTAGAGGGGCTGTAAAGACTATGAAGGGGTATATAAATCTAAGTGCTATTGCTATTAAAATATAATGGAGATTTACAGTTTACCGAGTTTTCTTCTGGCCTATTAACAGCTTTTCTTTCAATCTAGCATAATGCAGTTCTTTTTTTAAAAAAAATATTGGAAATGTATACTTTTTTATACATTGACAATAGAATTTATAGAAATAGTAGGTTGGAGAAGAATGACTTAGTAACCCGAATGCCATTTTTTAAAAAACTGAATGGAAGAATGAACTATAACATCATATAATTGTTTCCAAAATTGTTGAAGGGGGTATAGGTTTCCTATTTTTTTAAAAGTAATTCCAAACAGTTGCTAAGGGCCAAAACAATCCCATTAGTAATACACCATCTCAAGTAGAGGTTAGAGAAAAACAAACATGGTCTAAACTTTCACTCCCAAATGAATATCCGAAAACAACCCCAAACAGTTTGTTTCACTGACAATACTTATGCCCAAATACATGCACAAATTGGATATTTAAAATCATGTTAGCTACTCACTGTAAGCCACAAGTCCCTTTCAGAATACTGATAACATAATGCACGAAACATCCTGCATTAGAACATAACACAATACTTTTAAACAGGTGAATAATTCTGTTCATTCTATTGAAGCCAGATATAAAATTGGAAGCAACCTGCAGCTTTATCATTCAATGAGACCAGCCTTTTATTTACTATATTAGATGTTTAAGCACTGAGATTTTTTTTTCTGACTATCTATTAGGAGAAGATTTCATTTGTCCAAGAAACACTAATTTGCAGTTTTAAAAATATAAGCATTGTTTGCTTGTTGGTAATGCAAATGAAAGAACTTTAAGCCTCTTAATTTAAAAAAAATGCTAATGCTTTGTTACCTTTTTTAGGAAACCATAACCCAGCCTTTTAAAAAAAAAATGTTATTTAAAATAAGCACCAACTCACCTGCCAGCTGACACGTGAAGAAAGATTCTCAACTATAAGTCTGTGTTCAGTACGAAGAGGTGGACCATACTGACTACAAATGGAAAACATTTCCTGTTACTCTTTAACTAAATTTCCAGCAGAAAATTTAAACACTTTCTACTTTTGTCAGATTTTCTTCTTCAAAAAATCTCTAAGCAATATGGCTACTCTGTATTTAACTAATGACAAGAACAGCAGAGAGCTGTTACTAATTGACATCATGAAAGCAAGCAGAAGGACTTATGACTGCCAACCTTGCATTTTTGGATAATTGGCAACTGGCTCACATTTACAATTGGTTGCAGTGTCCTGTGGTCACAGGAGTGCAGTTAGCAACATTTTTTTGATGATTTCCAGCCCCCCCCCCCCAAAAAAAAAAGTATATTCAGAATGTACTTAATGATCACATGATTTACTATCACATGATTCAATTTGCAACCATTACAACTGTCATAAAATAAAGTCTGGCCATATGGTGCTTCAACTTATGACTGTAAGAGTTTGCAACCAAATTCTGGGCTCCATTGTAGTTGTAAGTCAAGGACTACCTGTACAACATTTCAGCACAGGTAGTCCTCGAGTTACAAAACAATTGAGCCCAAAATTTATCTACTAGGTGAAACATTTGTTAAATGAGTCTTCCCCATTTTACAACTTTTCTTGCCAGAGTTGTTAAGTGAATCATTGCATTTGTTAAGTTAGTAACATGGTTGTTAAGTGAATCTGGCTTCCCCATTGATTTTGCTTGTCAGAAGTTTGCAAAAGTTGATCACATGATCTCAGGGCACTGCAACCATCATAAGTATGAACCACTTGCCCTGCATCTGAATTTTGATCATGTGACCATGGGGATTGCTGCAAAGGTAAGTGTGAAAAATTGTCATGTCACCTTTTTCAGTGCCGTTGTAACTTTGAACAGTTCACTAAATGAATAAACAAATAAATCTGTACTGAAAGCTTTCATATGGAAAGGTATCACCTAATACAACAATTTCCAAGGAATTTATACCTTTATCACAAATAATGAACACATATGAACAAATCAGCCCCGAGAGGACAAGGTTGTGGGTTATATGTGCTTTTCAATAAGCTGCAGTAAGCTCAGGAACTACTGAGTTCATTGACATTTGCAACAGCTCTGCTATTACAAGAGCTGGCTTGTTGCCATCAAACCCCAAGGTGTTATAAGAGAAGTGTATGAATAATTGAAGCCTCCATATTTGTTTATTCAGTCTATCTTAGAAGTGATCGCTTTGTCATATCACAACAAATGCAACAATCAACATTTTTTGGGAGAATTAAAGAAGAGGCAATTTAGTTGCACACAATTTAATTTGCATACCTCTAAATGCCCCCTTTTTCAGAATATCCAGATCTTCAGAGCATTTAAACAGAAGTTTCAGAATCCCCCAACTGGCAGGCTGAGGCATTGGAAATAGTAGTCTCTTCTTGTCTGGCACTATCTGTCATGAACGTGTTACTACCATGCCAGATACCCATGAAAATCAGTCACATATCCTACTTTAAAAGTTCATTTTTAGCCTGGACCTTGGATCATTCCTACTGCAGCAATAGCACTGCATTAAAAAAAAGAGAAGCTGAACAGGACATTTCAATATGCAAAAGTACAAAGTCTCAATGTTTTGTACTTGTGGATGGCAAGAAATCTGCTTCAGAATGTAATGCAAAAACACAAATGTTATATGACTTAGAATAACTTTATTGTCACTTTGAATGTACACTATTAGGCATACATTAAAATGAAATTTCGTTATATCTTATGTAACCATCAATACAAGGATCTGAATATGCTCTAGCTACTTCCAGTAACAGTTCATACCAGAGAATCTGAGAAACATGAAAGTTATTTTTAAAGATACTATCAAACACATGTTACAAATATAATTCTTCAAGAGCTCCTATACGTTTCAAAAGAAGCATAACTTAAGATCTCAAATTTCAGTTTCACTATAAGGTGTGATAGCCGTAGGATACTGCTAGCTTTTACAGCTATATTTTTCAACGATAGTCCAGCTAACCCCCCAACTTAAAATTATAGACTACCAGGGCACAATACATGTTACAATAGCCACTATTCAATGATGCTCATACAAGAACAAGCTTTACAGATGGAAATTTAAACTTTATGAAACCCAAATGATAAACCACTCCTTTCGAGACAAGAGTAGAAGCTGAGAATAATTTGTAGAAGCAATTATGTGCAATCTGTAAACACTTCAGACAGTTACAAGCAGTAGCAGTAACCTCTCTTCTCAGTGTTTAAATTATTTGAACCTAGCATCTAGTATGGAGTTACAAAAATAAAAAAAAATAATTTTATTGCCTTACTGGAAAAGTACATTAAAATGTATCTAGAAATATCAACAATATTACAATCCTGAATCTAAGGACTGAGATAGTTTAAAACCACATGTAACAGTGCAGTAAACAAAATTTCCTTCTTACCTAGATCCACCCCCATAAGACTGGTAATAATTGAATCGTTGTGGGTATCTGCCCCTACCCCCTCTTCGGGCTCTGGCATGTTCAATTGTAACCCTATTAAAAATAAACAAGTTTAGTATTTCAGTCTTTTTCTAGTGGAAAGGAACATATTAAACAGCCAAATATGATGGTGATAATTTTGAACAAACTTAAGAACAAAAGCAAATTCTTGGTAACTCAGACCATTACAATCAAGAAAATCTGTCACTGCTTAAAGACTTCAAACTTTTATAACTGAAAAATAAATAGATATGTAAAATGACTTCAATGATGTACATTCAATTCTATAGCATTTATGTAGTTAGGAATTGGCAAAAAACTTAGCTAAAAAGCCAATTTCATAAACAGTATATTACTCCTCACCAACTTTTCCATCAAGGTGAACAGAGGACTTGGGAGAGGGGGAGATTCTCTACTGTTAAAGAATAGAGATGATTCAGTAGGAAGACATTCCTGATGTTTCTTCATTTACCAAGCTTCTGCACAAGTGAATCTCATTTGTGCTTAAGGAGTTATAGGAGGTACCACTAAGACTTAAGTCCCCTACATCAGAGAAGTCATACATCTCTGATACAAAACAATAATGCTTTTGGACTGTTTCAGAAAACTGTATACTAATTTTGTTACAAATACATTATGTGTTTGTCTCAAATATAATCTGAAATCCTGCCTGACACTTCATTCATTCTCTTTCATTAATCCTCTGATTTAAGACTTTGTTTCAAAATTACTTCAGATTGCTTTTACCCATTCCAAGTTTTTAAAAAATATTACTCCATAATTTCTGTACAAATTTAATTGGTCCTAGTAAACATACTACTGCCTGTGCATTTGGGATTTTTTTCCCAGTATGAATCGGTATACATGATGTTGTCCCTTTTTATTTTATCCTCACAATAACCCCACAAAGTACATTAGAATGAAACAAAAAAGTCGGAGTTTCAATTGCACTGTCATATGACTTGAAATTAAATAGTACCTCTCATTACACAGCTCTTTGCCATTCAATTCATAAACTGCATCATCTGCATCTCTGTGATCCTCAAATTCCTAGGAAAGCAAAAGAATGAAACAAAATATTTTTGCTATTAAAAATTATATCAGCTATTACTCTGGTTATTGATGGATCTATAATTTAAAATTGCCTAACCCTAATTTTAATTCCTGAGATAATTTTTATCTACTGCATTGTATCAGAAGTGGAGAACTCAGATGTCTCCATGTTATGCTCACAATTCTCAGCATTCCTCACTATTGGTATAAAGGGAAGAGTTTGTTACAGGTAAATCCTTGCTTACTGACTACCTCATTTAGTGAAATAAAGATTTTTTTAAAAACTGCAACCAATCTTAACATTTACAATACTGTTTCAGTGTCTAATATATGTGTGCATTGCTATTGGCTTGCGACAAGCAAAGTTAATCGAGAAGGCGGAAGTAAAATCATGTCATGGTCATGTGATTTTTCATTTAGTGACCAAAGGGGAACTGAGGAACTGTGATTATTACATGATTTTCTGCTTAGCAATCGAATTGACCCAATTGTGGTCATTAAGGGCTATCTGCATAAAATATAGTTCAGAAAAACATATACAGGCTCCTTATGCTTGATCCAGACTGTGCTATCCTTTTACATGTCTGTATCTACAGAGGTGAGAGATAATAGGGCCTGTAATTCCACACATCTGGTGTTTACCAGGACCGAGAAAGCTGCTATAGTGGTTTTTTGAAAAATTTATTCATTATAAATAAAACAAAATACCTTATTTATATGTATATCTAGAATATGCAAGGATTTAATACCAAAAGATTGGAAATTAAATTACAAGGTTCTATTAAATCCTGTAATTTTTCTTACTAGAATGTTTGAAAATCTGTAAAAATATTGGCATTGTCCTCAACATTTCACCAGTAAAACCCTCTTCATAATATTTAAAAATATTTTCAACTACTCAAATGAAGGTTATTAATAGAATTTCATAATATAATTTTAATCAACTTTTCATGTTAGGTTTTCATATAAATGGTGACCAAAAGGTATAAGTTATTTAAAGATACCACTACTTGCAGCCTCCATAAACATGGAAAGCTAATTGTAAGGGGATTCTCTGTGTTGCTTGGAAGAAAGCCAAACTACTGCTCAATTTGTCCATTTTCTTCTTTCAGGGATGACTGAAATTATATACATTCCCAAGATTAATCACTGTCAGTTCTCTGATTAGCTGCAATAATATGCAGCAAGACAGAACGAGTCAAATTTATTGTTGCCTACAGTAGAGCAGGTTGGTTAGCTGTTTCTATCTCTAGCAGCAGAAAAGACAAGTCCATATAACTTAAGAGTTTGCTTGTTAAAAACATTGCTAACTATTTATTGAATTTTCTTCTCCAATTAAAAGTGGGGCAGGTATGCATTTCTATCAGTATTGTAGTCTTTATGTGGAGTCCTTTGTGCTCTCAGAGTTTGATTAAATTACCCATTAGGTAACATCTAGTAATGTCAGGTTGCTCCCTGTTTATATACATTAGCTTGCCCTGCCAGTGGTGATGGGGTGGGGTTTTCTCCTTGGTAATTCCATGATTAGGGTATTGTTTTCAGCCTGATTGTTCCTGAATTCTTGTATTAAAAAGCTGAGACTGCAATGAGACTTATAAATGAGCAAGTTACAGCACAGACTACACTCTAAGGGGATGTTGCAGATACCAACTATAAATATAAGCAGGTATCAAAGCAAATGAACACTCACCATATGTATTACCACATGAAATTGCTCCAGTAGCTGCCAAATACAGAAAATATATCTGAATATATACTTACCACAAAACCAAAGCCATTTTTGAGATTAATCTCACGTATACGGCCATATCCTTTGAAAAATTTCTCTACGTCTCGTTCCCGAGCATGGGGGCTTAAACGTCCAACAAAGACACGACAGCCACTCATTCTATTCCAAGCTGCAAAAAAATAAAAGTTCAGGAATTCTTGTTAAAACTGCTGCTTAAATAAATCCAAGCCCAGGAGGTCTTTAAAATTGGGGGCTATATTTTAAACCATGTTATCTTGGAATTCTGTTTTCTTTCTTTTCCCCATAGACATTTCACTGCATTTCGTACCATGTATGACTGTGCATGTGATGAATAAAATTTGATTTGATTCTTGGAAGAATTCATATAAGAACAGGAGTTGGAAGGGATCATCTTAGAGGTCTTCTAGTCCAACCCACTGCTCAGGTAGGAAGCCCTATCCTATTTCAGACAACTGGTTGTCCAATCTCTTCTTAAAAACTTCCAGTGTTGGCACATCTGCAACTTCTGGGGGCAAAAAATTGTTCCACTGATTGTTTAATTGTCTGCAAATTCCCTGGATGTTTCCTGGAACCTGGATGCAGTGTTGTCAAAAACACACCTGATGAACCAGCAAGCCAACGACTAACCCTAATGGAAAATAGATGATTCTGGCTTTCTATTCTTACCCCAACTAGCTGGATATCTTTCCAGGTTCATGTAACCCTTGGATCACTAACTCTAAAAAAAGCTCGGTAAATAAAATAAATAGTTAAGTTCCAAAATCATCCTAATCCCATTTAAGCAAACACAATCCGACGCCCGATTCCGACAAGACCAGGCAATCACTAAAAAAAATAAAAAAAACCAACCCATCCCCCCTCTTCAGAGATAGGTCTCAAGGCTGTAGAAAAACAGAAAAGTTTTATTTATTATTATTTAAAAAGGGCATCACTTATAGAGAGGAAATATCAGGGTTCAAAGAGGAGAATGACAGAGCTCCCCCTTCCACAGATCTGGACGTAGATCTGCTCAGTTGAGAGGGGCAGGAGAATCCGGGGGGGTGCAGAACTTCGGAGGAAAGCAGCACCGGCCGGAGGAGGAAACGAGGAAGCTCAAGAAAGGAAAAAGGGAGGGAGGGGGAAGAAAAGAGAAACTTAACGGACAATGACGGAGACGGAGAGGCTGCTGGGGGGGGGTTGAGGGGGGGGGCGGGAGGAAGCTACGACCAGGCTGAACAACCGATAAGGGAAACGGCCCCAGGCTAGGCTGAGCTTGAGCCTCAAAGCCACCTGCCGCTTACGGAGCCATGTTAAAATCGTTACCGCAGAAGTTTTGGCCGGCTCACCTTCGCTTCCGCCTTCGTCTCCGCTCTACCGCCTGAAAGGAGACCGACGCTCACGGCAATGGCAGAGCGTTTCGAAGGAAACTCGTTTCGCCCGTGCGGAACCGCAACGTTCACTTCGGTCCGCCAGAGAAAATGGCGGCGCTACTTCCCTTAAGAGGAGCGGCAGCGAGGCAACGGCGCCTGCGCAGATTCTTTAAGCTCCAACCCGCTGGCGGACTGCGATTCCCAGACTTCAGCGCGCGCATATTCTGAGCTCGGGTAAACCCGGCTGGAAGGGAAGCTTCCCTCTGTGGGGAGTTACAGGCGGAAGTTACCTACTAAGGCCGCGTGCAGAACCGGAGGGGTGGAAAGTGTGTGTGTACGGAAGAAAGGGACGATGGGAAATGTTGTTATTAGAAGAGCGAACGGTTACCTTGTTCTTCTAAATCAGAGTTTCTCAATCTCAGCAACTTTAAGATATGTAGACTTCATCTCCCAGAATTCCCTGGCCGGTTAGCTGAGCATAAGAAACAGTGTTCGAAATTATGGGAGCAAGCGCTTTTGAAACCTCGGAAGGAAATTCCACCAATTTGTTTTTATTTCAGATTAATTATTCAGATTTAGACTTAGAATAACTTCATTGTCATCGGCACACATTAAAATGAAATGTTGCCCACAGCTCTCAAAGAGTCACTACCTCCAATATGCATTACACAAACATGACAAAATAAATATATATAAAATTATGCATATACTTACATACATGGCACTGAACATGGTGAGAAAAGTGAAACGAGTTTACCGGTAGGGTGGGATAGGCAACAAAACTTACAGAATCTGGTAGTTCGTGGAGTCTCTAACAATGCTTGATCTCTAAGCACATAGCTCTTAGAAACAGTGTCCTGAATGACAGGAAGCCAGCTTCCTACAATCTTTTTGGCTGTCCTTACTACTCTCTGAATGGACTTTCTTTCTGAGGCACTGCTGCCACCAAACCAGTGATGCAGTTTGTTAAAATTCCCTCAGTTGTGCCTCTGTAAAAAAGGGCCAGGACACAAGGAGAAGATGTGCTCTCTTCATCTATCGCAATTTGGTTATATGCTATAAATTAGTACTTTCATATAACAGAAAAACGTATTCTACAATGTTATTTTCCTGGAGACTCCACGATTATCAGGGATTATTTATTGCTTTATTCCTAGTTCAATTGCACAACTTGGTGTGACTGGCACCATCAGTATCTTAAACTAATTATACACAGGTGTAAGGCTGAATCCTTGGCTTTTCTAATTCAGAAAGCACAATATTAAAAATTAGATGAAAAAAGCTCCCTGCCTAGGAGCTTAGATAGATTGCTTTAGTTTGAGAAACTTGGACTGGGTGAGCTAACTGATTTTAGGAACAGAGGTGATGGTAAATTGGATTTGTTTTTTGGGCAAAAATAAAGATTATTGTCACCGTCCAATTGGATTTACTCATTTCAAATTTGTGTGGTTGTTCTCAGTAGTTATAGCAATTTGAAGAACAGGATGAATATATAAGAATAATCTATTTGATATTTTGTCTGGCTTACCTACAGCTAAGTCTAGAAGCAAAAAATGAGTACTTGTGTATTAATAAACAGTTAACATTCACAAATTTAGTGATATTTCCCTATCTAGAGACCATCAGGTCTCCTCTGCAAAAAAAAAAAAAATGGTTGGAGGTAGTTTTCTATTTTTCTGTTGCCACTGATTATTTTCTGCAGTCTAAAATAAATAGCCCTACAGCAATAGGACTTATGACATATGGCATTGATTTGAAGGTTTTGCTCTGCTGGTTCAAGGAAACATTTCAAATATTTCTATACTTTGGCAATTTTGGCTTTCTAAAATGTTAGAAATGTTAAAATCTTATGATTCTTGAGGAATGTATTTTTCTTTTTATGTACATGAGAGCATATGCACCAAAGACAAAATTCCTTGTGTGTCCAATCACACTTGACCAATAAAGAATTCTATTCTATTAGTGGTCCACAAATGTCAACTATCTACGAAAGGAATATTTGTAAGAATTGATCCCATCAGAATGTACTAGAGTCTGACAAATGATGAAATAGCACTTTTGAGTCTGGCTGAATGTGATTTAACTGATATTTGGGAGAATTCTCTTTGTGCCCCACTTATAGACTGAGGTAGCATCAGCATCCTTAAATTGGAAAGCTATAGCCAAAGCTTCAGAGCTTCTCAAATAAATCCTGTTAGCCTATTTCTGAATGTTGGTCTAGATAGGCCAATAGCTGATACAGCAGAGCTCTTGAATAGGCTTGCTGTACTGATGCAACTTTCATAACTGTCACAACTGTTGATGTGATTAGTTACCATAAAATAACATGTGGACCAGCAAATACTTGGCAAGAGCACAAATGCACTTAGAACTTCATTGTATGGAAAATGTCAGAACATAATGTGAACTCTTGAAGTCAGAATCTCATATTCAGCTTACAAACAGGAAAGCACCATACTTGCCCCCGGAGATCCGGACCATCACAGACCTGTGGACCTTCCAGTGCACATTATTAAAGACCCATCTGTTTCAACAGGCCGGTCTGGCCTAGTATTAATTTGGGGGTTTTAATTGGTTTTTTAAATTTTTAAATTTTTAATTTTTTATAATTTTATACTTTGTTTTCTAGATGTTTGTACACTGCCCCGAGTCCCCTCTCTGGAGACAGGTGGTTTAAAAATTTAATAAATAAATAAATAAAATAACAAACAAACAAACAAATAAATACTGATTAAAACTGAAGCCAAACAGAGAAAAAGGTCTGAGAAGAAAAGAATGTAAGATTCTGGCTGGAATATGGTTTTGTCAGCCCATTTTCTAGAAAGACAAGATCAGGACCCAAAGAAGGGTCTCCAAACTTGACAACTTTAAAACTTGTGGAATTCAACTCCCAAAATTCCTCAGCCAGCCACAAGTCTAAAATTGCAAATTTTGCAGACCCCTGCTTTAAAGGATAAGGACAACAAAGATCAGAATAGTTAATGCGGTCTTTCCAATGCTAATGCATGCTGAAGACCAAGAGTGAGATAATTATAATGCCTTCAAATTATAATTTGGAAATGTTTATTGAGAACCAATGAGCTTTAAGGAATCCCAAACAAACTGAAATTTATTATTTTGGGCATGTGGTATGAACAGATTATGGATGAGGAAAAAAATAATTCTATTAAGCAAAGTTGAGAGAAGTGGGATGGAAAATCAATGAATAATTTGAATTGATGGGACCAAAAAGATTACTGGAGTATCCCTGGAAAAGCTACAAGCTGTTTGATATTGTGTGTGTGTGTTTATACTGTATATGTAAAATGTAAGATTGGGCCTTTTCCAAAAATATACAGGTCAGTAGTGAAAACTCTTAACATTTTGAAATTAGAAAAAAAAAATCAGAGCTGCAAGCATAAGATAGGTGATAGTGCTTGTGAGAAGGATCTGGGTGTCCTTGTAAACCACAGATTAAAGTATGAGCCAGCAATGCACTACAGCCAGTGAATCTGTGCAGCCCTGGGCTGCACCAACAGAAATATAATGTCGAGATAAGGGGAAATGGTACTTCCACACTGCACTAGTCAGATGTCACTTGGAATACTGTGTCAGTTTGGGTTACCATAATATAAAGAGGATGCACAGCACTGGAAAAGATGCAGAAGAGCAGAGATGGTGAAGTGCTTGAAGGTTAATCCTACAAAGAATGGTTAAAGGAACTGTATGTGTTTAGCCTTAAGAAAAGGCAAATGGGCAACAACAGCCATTTCCTGATAGGAAGGGCTGTCAGAGAAAGTGTGGATTTATTTTCCATAACACCCGAGGGTGGAAGTTTTAAGAAAGTGGAACCCAATGGGTGGAAGTTTTAAAGGGAGATTATGTTCAAAATGGAGGAATTTCTTCTTCCTTCTGCTTGCCTTTGGCAGTCAAAGATGCTCCGTCTCAAGTTTTCAAAGGTTGAACAATCATTTGTTTGAAACAATCTTCCATTCCTGTGATTTTATTTCAGTGTTTCAAATTTTAACGCCATTTTGTGTTATTGAGCGCTCGGAAGTGATAGGAATAATTTTAGATACACAAATATGCTCACATATTTCTCAAATATTTGATATAAAATACTCCTTCCTTCAACAGATTAGACTCTATGGCAGGAAGATACAATAGATGGCCCTTAAGATACTGCTAAACTACATGTTATTTCAGTATATTTAATCACTGGTTGCTGGTTGAGGTTGCTTATTGTTGCAGTTTAACAACATCCAAAAACTTGTTTTTTCCTATTATATGAAACATGAGGTTCAACAGGAATTCCAGCAGAACTTCACATCATTAACTTCACATGATTCGCATATATATCCTATCTGTCTGTTTTTTTAGCTACCTGCAACCGTGTTTGAAAGTAAGCCTCATAAAATTATGAAAGAAAAGTGATTGATATAACTACAATGAGCTTTTAGGGAAGTTTGTAATTGAATTTCTAAATTGCATTCAAATTTAATTTTAAATAGACCACCTGTAGATCATGTAAGAGCATTGCTAAACTGATGGAAGAAATAAAATATCTGAAGTGTATGTGCATGTGTAAAAGTAAGTGCTTTGGATTGTCAGGATGTTCCCTTCTCCTAGATATTCTCGAACATATTTTCCTGAGCTTCTACCAGGCTGGTGCCTTCTGCTTCGTGCACGAAGCAGAAGGCACCAGCCTGAGGATGGCGAGTGGGACCTCGCCGAAACGTTGTGAAGATATTCTCAAACTTACACGGGAAA
>JAEANM010002245.1:4197-16996 GCA_017656035.1 Myanophis thanlyinensis
GAGAGAGAGAGAGAGAAAAATAAGCTAGATAGCTTTTTGGTTTATATTACTATTCAGTAAGGGATTGTGAACTTTAAAAGACGAAATATACATTATAAATAAAACTACCTGGTGAAAATAAAAAGATAAAAACTCTACACTAAATTCCCTATGAAGGGAAAAACAGAGAAAAATATATTCAGAAACAATTACAAACAAGGGGAAAAAAAAACTAAACGAAACTGAACAGAAAGAAAACTAAATTACATAGATAAAGAAGAAAAATGCATCATGTTATTAAAATGGTATAACTTTTTCGCATTTATCTTGGGCTTCAATTTTTCAACAGTGAATTATAGCTAGGTCATGTAAAATATTGACCACCTTGCCTCTCTCAGCATAAAGCTGAAATTTCATATTCTGATATACAGTAGATTTTGCAATGACCATTCTTGATGTTTAGATAAAAAGTTACTCATATAAGTCCATACAGGGTGTGTGTGTGTGTGTGTGTGTAAAATGTAGTAGTTGTAAATAAACTATAACAGCTGAGCATTTTGCTTGCTAAAATTTATAAAAGGCACTTTAATTAGGGTTTTTAAAGATGCTCAGTGTTGCTGGAATTACAGTAATGTATTACAATATTCCAAGAATGGTAAACGTTTCAGTGGTTAAATGTTTTCAGAACTATCCTTTCTGAAATCAACAATTATGAAAATGTGAGTATGCAGATTTTATACTAAAGGGAACATCACTCTATTTAAGAGTTCAACTACATGAATGGTCAGCTGAGGTGAATAGTGTTTGAGAAACAATATATTCAGCATAAAAATGCACTATCATTTGACTTTTTAAAAAGCAAAAGCATTTGACTTTTTATCTTGATCCATGATGTCCATATTACTGGAAGAAAAAAAATATCAATCCATGCTTTTTTGCTGTATCACACTGCAATGTTTTGTAACAGCAAAAACAAGCAATAAACCTGCCACAGTGTTATAGCAAAAGTAGTCCAGTTTCCCTGGCAAGTGGCATGTATTCCCTCTCCTGTAACACATTAAGAATGAGATCAATGTGACTTTCCTTGCCCTCGGCAATATCAGTATTTTGCCTGATCTGATTGACTGTCATGTCATAGTTAAGTTTATTAGGTGTGCTAAATCAGCAACAAAAGGAGAACAAAAGACCTGGTTCTTAAACACAGATAGACGAGTTAATTTCAGGGATTGCAAGTCATATGAAATCTATGTGATTGCCTACCAAATAATAAAGGAATGAGAGCCAGTTTAGTGTATTGGTTAAGACATCAGGCTAGAAACTGGGAAATCGTAAGTTCTAGTCTGCCCGTGGCACAAAACTATCTGGGTGACCCTGGGTCAATTAATCCCTCTCAGCCCTAAGCAGGCAGTGGCAAACTTTTGAAAAACCTTGCCAGGAAAAAAAATACTCAGAATTAATATTAATCCAATATATTTTGTAAAATAGCTGCAAGCTTTTACATTTCCAAAAACGTTGGTTTTTTTTCTCCTTCCCATCTATTGTTACCTTAATTTTTAGCTCTCTTCTCTAACAAAAATTTGTCACAAAAAATATTTCCAGTTAACCTTACACACAGTTATTGATTCATTGTAAGTTCTTTTCTTTATATTTCATTGAATACTGTATAACAAAGAATTGGAAAGATAGTCAAAGAAAGAGCTGGAATATATTATCTATTATCTTATCTTGAACCTGTTGTGTTGCATCCAAACTTTATGTGATTGGGCAAAATTTATTTTTTATTCATTGATGCAAACATATTTATGTAGCCTGGAATGAATTCCGAACTAACTGTAGATTCATATAATACTTGGCTTATGCATGTGAGCATCTTACTACATAAGGAGGAATTTACATTAAAGTATTAATGTGATCACATAAACTGTCATTTACAATACATATTTTGGGGTATCTTATTTCATGCTTTCAAGGATGCTGAGATTAGGAATGAGTTTGTATGTACAAGAAACAAGAAACCTTTATTTGCATTGGTGAAGATCCTTTATTTGAGATTGAAAGCTTAATTTGTCCTTCAAAAACACAGACATATTGATCACTTTAAATTGAATCTATCTCCATTACAACCATACTGGCTTTTTATTTGCACAAGTATGCTTAAAATAGCTAGATAATATATTTCTCACTTTTAAGAATTTAAATAGTGTGTTATACTAGCCTAGATTTCTAAATTTTGCCTTCCATATTTCCATTGACCTTTTTTAGAAAATAGATATCACATATACTTAGTAGCAATTTCTCAGAAAATTAAATGTAAGGTGACAATGTTCTATTAGATTTCTGCTTATGTGATGGTTAAAATGTTCAAAAATTAAATGTAAAGTTTAAATTAAAAACTTAAAGGGCACTTTCATCAAAATGTCTAACCTTTAACCAATCATAGCATTGCATTGTGTTGCTGATCTGGCAAAATAATCTTTGAACAATATCAATAACTGATTATACTGTGAGTTTTTAAAGATTGATCAAACCTCTAGGAACCAGATGATGTATAAGAGTAGACTTCCAGGAAGAAAATTGTTAGATTGTGCATATGTCACAACAAAGCCATGCATTGGCGAACATCATCTTAAGAGAGCTCCTTCCCTATTCAGAGAGGAGGTTCTTTTTTGTTGTTTTGAAGGAGTGTTTGAAGAAGTGTTCAAAAATAATTATCTTAACTGGGAGTTATCAAAATAAATTCGTATATTCTAATTATTCTTCCATCTACAATAATGTAAAATGAACACATTTATAATATATGAAAACTGGAATTTGAAAATGCAGTTCAATTCTTAAGATTCCAGCTATACTTCGCTTCCAATCCCAGCAGTAGACCCTAGTTCCTTTTGTTGATAGTATCATAAAAATACATTGCCAAAGTATATTTCTGAATAAGACTGTTCATTTGGAATTTTTTTGTTAGGGACTTCGTAGAAAAAGTATATTTCTGTGAACAAAACTTATTTTTAACACCTTTGTAAATGGATATATAATCTTTCTTTCATGCCTGTATGTTCCTCATATCCTCAAAAATTCCCAATTCGCTGAAACAGGAAAATACACAATTTAAATAACAAAGGAAGCTTCCCTCATATGTATTCCATTATTTTATTGCAGGATAACTGAAGATAAATAATCTTTTTCTTGGTTCCAGCTTTTCCTTATTGTAACATGGAATTTTGAGCTGTACATGATTCCACTGGTCTTGTTGCTACTGTTGGTGTGGAATTACCTCTTGGTCATATCAGGAAAGGATAATCGGCCACATGATACTGTAAGTCTTTTTAAGCATCTATGTATTGGTTAACAAAAAATCTTGGGAGCAGAACTTTCTTTCAAGGCCTTATTTCAGTGTCTGAAGGTGTAAAGGTTTAGATGGGCAGGCTTAAACTCAACACTAACAAGACTGTGGCTTAAAGATCAGTAGCAGCCAGGGGGGCTTTTGCGCAGATTCATCTGATTTATCAATTACGAATGTTGCTGGACCAGGAGACTATTCTTATGACCATTTATGCCTTGGTTATCTCATGTGTGAAGTACTGCAAAGTGTTGTCCTATATGGGGCTGGTCTTGAACACCATTTGGAAGTTTCACTATGCAGAATGCGGTAGTATGTTCAGTTATAGAAACGCTATTAACCTATATGTTAAAGCTCTATATGTTGTAACGCTTAGATATTTGAAGAAATCTTCCCATTGTTTCTAGCTGTCCTGTAAGCTTTGTCAGAGTCAGCTGTTCTGGGTTTCATCCATTAAACAACGTCATCTGATGGGATGCAAGAAACATGCCTTCTTTATTGTGTGCCTACCCTCTGGAACAGTATCCCTTCAGAGTATTACTGCCGCCCAGCTTTCCCTTTGAGTTATGGGAACCTTTTGTAAGGAGTTTTTCTGTTCCACCAGGATAAGTATCTTCCCTTTTTGTTGCTTAGTATTGTTACTTTCCTTTGGCTTTCATTTTGCATGTCATCAAGAAGTAGGATATTTAGATACAGGATTTATAATATAAATTAACATTTGGCGGGCACCTTTTCAATTTTGTTTTAGAAGACCTTTGGGGCTCATGCAGTTCTCCATTTAATGTAAGGAGGAAGGCAGAAGATGTCCTAAAATACTTTACACTGATGTGGTGAACAAGATATGTTACAAATATATACTCTTACTATTATTTAGAAAAAAACAAAAGTAGTACTGTACTTGAGGAAGATAGTATCGAATCTGCAACCTAGCTATATGACTTCAGTGACATTAAGAGTAGGATTTAGATTGCATTTCTTCTTTCTTATAAACAGAAAGAACTAAAGATGATGGCCCCACGTGATGAAATCATAATTTATTTGTTATATTGCATTCTACCATTTTATGGATGAGGAACATTCTTAGTGGTTATCCCACATTATTGCACTGCCTGCTTGTTTTTGCAGTGTGGTCACTTGGTCCATATACAGAAACTATGAATACAGTATATGATGCAACCAAAGGTTTTGTTATTAACCTGCTTGTCATAGACACTGACACTGATTAGAGTTGAGAGGGAATGACTAGCCCAAGGTCACCAAGCTGTCTTTCATGCATAAAGAAGAATTGCAACCTGAGCCTTTTTTCTGTTAGTCCAGCATTTTAACCACTACACCATGCTAATTCTCTCAGAGAAGGAACATACAATGAATTTACAATAAAAAGTTCTTAAGATAGCTAAAAATGCATCTTGAATTGTATGAAAGGTTTTCTCACTGCCTTCAGCCACAGAGTGCCACAGAGATTAGAGTTTGGGCATTGTTTTCAGTATAGGGGACTATTTCTCTTTGAGCAACTAGACGAAAGACCACAGCATTGTTTTCCTCATTTCACCTACAATTTTTCTTCAAGAAGCAATCCAGAAAAGGTCATATGTTTTTTCACACTTTTCACACTAATTTTCTCCGGTGTATTATAGAGAAGATAATTTTTCCTTCTAACTGCACATACTTGGTTTTTTCTCCGCAATCTTAGAACAGGAGAAGTTTAGTTCCAAGCACATATTTATCATCGGATTTTCAGCACATGCACTAATCTGCTAGACTCTTCCTTCCTCCACAAAACAAACAAACACCCTTTCTGCTTTTGTTCTCCCAGGTTACCTAGTTTTGTTTCCACAATCTGCCTGGTGACAACAAAAAACAAGCATGGCAAAAAAAAAAGATTTATTTTGTGTCGTCTTCATCTGATGTGGTAGTTTCTTAGTAAATGATGAGAATGTGCAAAATTTAATTCTTTAATCTGTTCAATTTCTTTAATCTGTTCAGATTGACGGAATTACTGTTTAGGAATGGTTGTTACATAGTACCCCCATGTTTAGAGACATTACGCTATAGAATAAACATTAAGGACAATTAAATGCAACATTTCAGAAAGATGTTGCCAATTGAATATCTCTATTACTTAATAATCTCAGTTTCCTGATCACTTGTAGTATGATATATTTCCAGAGCAATAGATTCTGGGAACCTTGTGATTAAGGCAAGCAAATAAGGTGAGAGGTTTTGGCAGGAGGATTTTGAGTGAGAGATTCCAAACAACATAATAGCAGAGAAAGTGCTGTGATGATCTTGTATGCACAATACTTATCCTTCTGCCTGAAAGAACACAAACTAAAGCGGCTAGAAGTGCAAGGGTTTAGGACAGAATTTTTGTGCTACAGCCCACCAGGGAGACTGAAGCATGCTGGATAGAACAGGCAAAATTCTTCAGAGAGACAGAAAAGGTAAGTGAATCCCAGGGAATGCAAAGCAGATGAGAATTGAAAGCATGTGATCTGGAAAAGAAAGAGGATTACGAGACACACAGTGTGTTGATGGAGCTCAATAATTGCTATTGTACTCTAGTAGATAGCCCACAGCTATCTGGCAACCTTTGCCAACCATAACTTCACAGAACACAGTGAAAGACTCACAGATCTCCATGATTCAAAGAAACCCAAGAACTAATTGGTGGAACAGCAGACATTTCGTGATGGTTGGTAATTGCATGATGATAGATAATTCCCTGCTGAAAGGAACTAAGGCTTCAGAATCCTGGAAGTGAATAGGATGGTCTGTCAAGGTGGTACTCCTGAAGAAAGGTTTATGCTTTTTGATCATAGGCTATACGGCCACACAAAGACATTCTGGCAAGAGGCAAGCTACAAAGACTGTGATGGATATTTTTGGCGCCTCACTAATTTCATCAGGGCACATTAAACCAGAATGAAATAACTTTTACAAAAGTCAAGAACTGAATACACTTCCAAGGACCGGGGCCAACAGTGCAAGAAATAAAAAGAGAAGCATTTAGGCAGAAAAGGATTGTTGGTAGGAGAGTATAGCAATAAAGCCAGCAGGGGTACCACCACCATTTTAGATGTGTCTACAGCAATGAACACAATGTATGGCAAATATAGAGAATTTGGAACCCTAACAAAGGGGGATATATATAATGTGATAAGCATCACAGATACTTGGTGCAATTACACAGATGACATTTATTCAAAAAGAACAGATCCAGCAGAAAGGAAAGAGGTGCCTTGGTTAGACAAAATGCATGCTTGTACAGAATTAATAAGTTAGAACCTGGAAATCTTGTTAAGAATGTTTGATAAAGTAACTGGAATGTTGGGAAGAGATGACTACATTATCCTTGAATTCATGATATCAAGGGGAGAGGAAACAGAGAAGAGTCAGACTTGTGCATTGAATTTCAAAAGAGCAGATTGTAATGAATTTAGAGCCAATGATGTGAAATACTAAAGCAATACAGGGTAAGATGATATAAAGAAGATTCTTATGGTACCTGAACAAACAATATCAAATAAAAATGGTGGATATATGAAGAAAGCAGTATGGAATCCCAGTTTGCTAAAATGCTGAAAAACATAAAAAAATGGTAGTTGGGGAACAAAACCAAATAAGAATATAAAGCAGTTATCAGAAACTATAGGTATTGTGTCAGTAAAATGTAAAGGCTAGAATATGCAGAGGCTTGGAGAAATATCCCAAATAATAAAAAGGGCTTTTCCGGGTATATGGCAGAAAAAAGAAGAAGAGGAAAAGAGTCTGTAAATATATTACAGTGAGGAAAGACAAATGGATGATATCAAGAAAGCAAACTATTTTAACTTGTGTTTTACATTTGTCTTCTCTCAGAAAAGAAGCAAAGCTTTAGGAGGCAATCATTGGGTGGTACAACCTAGAATAAGAAAAGTTAGGAAAACATGCACTAAGTATGGACTAATTAACCTCTACATCTGTAATTATGTATAATCAATGGCTTTACTAGACAGGTTTCTATCTGATTATGACAGGTACACCCAGTTTGATTTCATTCACTCTTTTCACATACATTGTGCCATACTATAGCATATTTTGAAATCCCTATTCATGCACTGTATCCCAGTACTACTTCCTACTATAAACAAGTTGCTTGATTTACACACATCAGTCAACTCCACATACCAGAAATTATGTTATCTTAGAACAGTGGAAAAACCCTCTGATTCTCCAGAAGTTAGACTGCAAACCGTATCATATCCACCTAGGATGTATTAGGGATGGTGGTAAGATTGATAGATAAAGAGATGTCATAGATTCCACTTCTAGCCATAGAGCAAGAGCTTATCTGCCTCCTGATGTTTTTGTTCATGATTTAGAGATCAAATATGACCTTCACATTATGCCACTGGAAAAACACAAGTTGCCCCACATAAGCTGTACAGTTGCAAAACATTTGGGCTAATCATAACGAGTTTTATTCACTAGCCTTTATGACAACCAGATAACCTCTTTCTGTCATGAACTCAAATACCAAGGTACCAGATATTCTTATGTTAAATTTATAATGGTAACAAAATAAATAACATCTTTTCAAAGCTTTGTATGAGAAATATAGTCAACTGGTTAAATCAAAATTTCTACTGAAGTATTTAAATATCAGATTCGGATTTCACTTAGTAAACTGCATGTCATCTAAAATGTGCTTATATTAGCATTTATTTATAATCTAAAGGTTAAATAAATCTGAATCTTGACGGTTAATTCTGCAAAGATTTTAGAACTCTTAGATAGACCAAAGTTTAAGTATTTAATTGTCTATATAAGGCTTTACTTACTTGCAATAGAATCTAGGCTGATTAAAAAGAGCAGATAGATAGATAGATAGATAGATAGATAGACAGATTATTTTTTATTAAATGTAATAATGTGTGTGTTTGTGTCCTTGCTTACCAGCTGCTCATTCAGTGACCATTCAAGTTACAATGGTGCTGAAAAATTACTTTATGGCCAATTTCTGACCATATCCAAGATGACTTCCCTCAGTCATGTGATTGCATTATAATCAATATACATTGACATATGCCTGATGTGTGTGGGTTTTTTTTGTTCTTCCCTCACACACACACAAAAATCAGACACCCCCCCCCACCTTCCCAGAGCATATAGATTGGAAAGGGATTTCAGGAGAGCAAGCTATTTGCTCTTCCTGACATAAAAAGCACTGGCAGCAGGGAAAGGGTCAGGCAAGGGAGAGATTGCTTACAGAAATTGCTTGCTTTTTTCCCCTTTCCCATCCTCCCAGAACAGAGAGATTGGAGAGGGAGATATTTCAAGGAAGTGCTGTAAGCTGTTTGTGTAGCACACCTATAGTTCAAATCAGTGCAATCATATTGCTCTTGATGTACACAAGAGCAAAAGCTTACTCTTTTGCAGTCCCCCTCCAATATCTAAGCTTCGTGCATGGAGGGGGAAGGAGTCTGGCAAAGGAGAGATTGCCTACATAATTCCCCCTCTCCCCTCCCCCTTCTGCAGAGTTGTAGAGGGGATTTCAAGAGAGTACTGTAAGTTGTTTGGGTAGCGCAGTCCCTGGCTGCTGGTACAATTAGATTGCTTTCAATGTATACAGGTCAGTAAGCATGGGCTTGAACATCCCAAAGATTTGAGGAGTTGTCAAGAGGCAAACAAAAGTGGAAGGTGTGAAGTCTTATCTCTTTTCAGCAGGAGTTCATAGTCACAACCCCCTTATTTCCCACTTAGTGTCAGCTTAATTAAGTAAGGACTATCTGTATATGATTTGTCATGAATGAAATGCGTTATTAGACCTATGAAAGAAGCATTTTCTTTTAGGTATTTGCTTAAAATTGAAGAATTAGCGTTTCATGAATTATATGAATTAATTTCACAACAAGTCTCTTCATATAGTCAATTGAAACCTCTAAGAAGGGAGGAGCCAATCTCCCTTTCTCTTTTCTTTGGTTCTGTCTATCTATTCAAATATGTGCTGTTCAGGTAATTCAGTTATATAGAAACTTTACATCATGGCGTTTGCATTTTAAAGGTCCATTTTATTCTGTAGTTACTTGAACGATTAAGAATTGTTTTCAAATTATTGCTGACCATTCTTACTTTTGTAAATTATCAAGTGCCATAACTTTTGAATAATGTACAACTAGATCAGCTTTCAGAAAATGTTTAAACCTGGATTCATCTAATGACTGTGTTGTGAAAATGACCATATAGACTAATTAGTATATTGTCAATGAGCATATGAAATGTGGGAATATTTAGTTTGACCTAAACTATTTTCTCATGACCTAAAATCATCTGAGAAGTTTGATATATTCTGTTTAAACTATGCACATTTAATCATTTTATTTTATAATTACATACAAGCACTTGAAATCAACTGATACGACAAACACATATTGTGCTTTGATTGTACGGAGACAAACGGGAAGAATATAAATCAACTCCAGATTCTACCCAAATGCCTTTAATAGTTTATAGAGTATACATGTTGATTTGGGATGCAGTTCTGTTCTTATTCTTGATTCAAAGAATAGGAGAAAGGGAAGGAGGCATCAACTTATGTAATCAGATGCCTAATCTGTATTTTTGTTATATGAAAATAGCTTGATTGGAAGTTTGGGGGAGGATAGTAGTGTACAGTCCGAACAAATAGTTTTATGAATGCAATGCAATTCATGAACTATAATATGTAATGTGAGACTAAACAGAAAGCATAATAAAGCACATACACACACACACACATACACACACACACAGTATGGAGTCAACTTTCACAGGCTCCTAATTGTCATCTGTATTCATATATTAAACATGGATCTACCCCTGAAATCAGGTCGTTAAGTAGCTTCCCCTCTTATGTGGCATATACAGCAGTGACAAGTGACATTACAGAAGGTCATGTCACTTTTAACTGCTTGCATTAAAGCTTTCTGATTTCCCTGGTGCTTTCCTTTGTTTGATTAATACTATTAGGTTGTGAAATGCAGACAGCAATTTTTTTAATGGAAGAAATCAAGCCATTTTATGAAAGTTTATCCTTATATATTTATGTGAATTATTTAAATGTTATGTTACATGAGAGATACAAAAGACTAAGAATGGCCAACAAAAATTGGAAAAGAAATCTAAACAGACCAAGTAACTGTGGAATAAAATAGACATTTAACATGCAAATATTGTGATCTAAAACTTCTATGATTGTTTTCTATAGCACACATGTTATTTGAACAGGAAGTAGAACCAAAGGTAGCAGATTGGGATTTTGGTTTCTCACATAATAGCATAGGTTTTTAGTTACTCTGTGTAAGAGACTGCTTCTGAACATAATCCCTGGGATTCATGAAGCATTTCCAGATTCTGCTTTAGTATTTATAGTAAAATATAAATATTTCAGTTCTGCTCCAACATTACCACCACCATTAAAATCCATACCTATAGTAAACCTATGGAGCCTTTTGAATTTCCAAAGGAAGTATAGTGGAATATTGGAAAAATCATTGCTAGAATGATTTTTAATTAATATATCAAGTCGTGTTTTTAGCAGAATGTATTAGACTGCCAAAATGCACATGAAAAGCTAATATATCAGGATTTATTTTGTACCCACTTGTTTTGGGAATACAATCATGTGAGTAGCTCATGTATCTACAATGCATTCTCAGCGAACCTTAAAATCAACCTATGTTTTCCCCCTTTTTGTCCTGGCCATCTGCAACCAAAATACACTCAGTAGAGGTAGTTCTTCACTGTGAACAATCACAATTATACGATGGTGATAAAAATAACTTTACCCAATCCTTGCATGCAGGTCTGCAAAACAAAGGAAAGATGAAGTAAGTAAATACAGTGGCAGTTTCAGTTAGTGACTGCTTCACTTAATGACCAGGTAGCCAGTTCCAATTGCGGTTGTTAAATGAGGACTAACTGTAATTTTTTTTCCATAGCTGGGTGTAAAGAATGTTGACCCATTAAGTGGTGTGGCTTCATGTCATCAGCTACATTCCAATGCTTTCCCTGAGCTAGGCCATTTGAAAAGGGAAACTGGGAGATGCAAGCAAGGCAGGCTATCCCCAATGAAAACCCAACGTCTGCAAGTGCAAGATGGACCTATATTTATTGCACACACATTGAAAATTGCAATACTTCACCAGCAATCTTGTGATTTTAAACAAACACACACACATACCACTTAAATTGCATAACAGAAGAAAACACATTACATGAACAAAATCTAAGGATCCATAAACCTCAAAATTATTAGGCATAACTTTAAAAAAGTGTAAAAGCAGAGATGCTGAAAATAAAAAATAACAACTCCAAGCATTTCAATAATATTTCTTAAGTTCCTTTTTCCATGCTGTGTTGTTGGAAAAATATATTCAAATGTTAACAAACAAATATCAGCATTCTGTTGCTGCAAATCAAATGTTGTAGTAGATTTTTCTTTCTTTCCAGGGTTGTGCAGCAATCCTTTTAGCTACTCTCCATGGTTTACAAATCCATCATTCTTGATATTTTAATAATACGATATATCCAAGAAAATATATGTCTCCTTAACATAAAACAATATAACGGGATTCAGAGCTGTATGAATAATTTGGTTGAAGTCAGCTTAGAACAAGACTTCAATAGGGCAAAACAAAATTGAATAGGTTAATACTGTCTCATTCTTGAGTTATGTCTCTTATCCCCAGGGTGATTTTGACTAACCCTCACTGAAAATTCTCTAGATGGTCAATGTACCTAAAGCAAATGTATTCAATTAAAATCATTTCAAGAAAATAGAAAATTAATTTCATTTATTGTGAAGACAAAGTTAACTTTTTTATATCAATGTCATAATTTTCCATCAGCTTCCTCTAAAGAGTTATTTGCTTTAAGGACTATAGAACTTCAGAAGTTGCAATTGCAACTGTTGAAATAAATCCAGTAACAAATGTTCAGGTTTGCTCTGAAGATAAACTGATGAAATACTCATAGGTGTTAATAAGGAGGGAAAGCAGCCGCAAACAACAAAACATCATGGCATAATCCTGTGATTTGTATATTTGTATCCTGCATTGAAGCAAATACAAAAGGCTGATGTTTTGAAACATGAGATCACAAATTGTTTCACCATTTCTTGCAACATTAATTGTATTCCTGCAAAACGAAGACAAAGGAAGAATTAAGAAGTGAACTTCTAAACTTCACTTACCGCTTACCTCTTTTTGCACAGCCAGGTTGAGGAGTTTAGAAACTCTCAAATTCTTCTCTGCTTTTGATTAATCATAGATTGTAAGTACCTAGTAGGAATAGTATTTGTTTCCAGTTCAACCAAATATTGTAAATTTTTTGCACAGTAAAAAAACTTTAAAACTGCAAAAAGATTAAAGAAACAAATACTCCCTTTTTAAATTCTTGATGATTGCTACTTTTTATGCCTGCAGGTAGTGGAGGACATGCTAGAGGACGAGGACGAAGAGG
>JAEANM010002246.1:0-25045 GCA_017656035.1 Myanophis thanlyinensis
GGACTTCAACTCCCAGAATTCCTGAGCCAGCATAGCTGGCTCAGGAATTCTGGGAGTTGAAGTCCATGAGTCATGAAGGAGCCGTAATTTCCCAGCCCTGGCCTAGACTAATTGCATGTAAAAGATGTAGCTGGAGATGAGGCAGCAGAAGATCTTTTTAAGACATGTAAACTTCAATTTGATGCATATATGGAAAGAAACTCTGTTGAATTCTGTAGTATTTGCTATTGATATACATGTATAGAATTGCATTGTTGATGTCTGCAAGCTGAAATAATAATAGCGCACTGGAACTGAATGCATGGAGTGCAGACAAGCTGTCTTGAACAACATAAGGAACAGTGTGATTATAAACAGTTGAACAATTTTACAATCATTCCTTTCATTCTCAGTGGCAGACTTGTTTATGAACATTCAATAGGAAGATTTAAATTGTTCTGTGGCATTTGGGAACATGGGCCTCTAGTCATGCTCCTCCCATTTGCTTGGCATATCTATGGTCAAAAAAATTCAAACAGCTGCAGCATATGAAAATATATGCCAGTATTACTGAAATATTTTAAGATGAGAACTAAAGCAATCCATAATTACCATGAATGGAATCCAGTATAATGTTTATTTAGATTAGAATGGCTGTAAAACAACAATTATTCATAACATATGATGCATTCCAACGTAATACTGTACTGCAGATGTATTGTGCAAGGTAGTTTTTATTCCAGTACAATAGATTTTTCCAATTTGATAATACTGAGCAATATTATTATGGATGTTGGTGGTTATTTCTTTCAAATGTTTTCAAGTTTGTTTTTCTCTTTATATTTATTTTTCCTGCAGATATTCCATTGATTGAAGATGGCACAATGGATTATGCTATTAGTGCTGATCTGTCTGAGATGCATAAAAGGAGAATTTTTCACTTCTATAGGTATGGATAATTTTAAACAAAATAGCAAAATCATGAAAGGTATTCTTATAATCATGTCTTTTTATGAATGTGAATATATTCCACCCTCTAGTTCTTTTCATTCTTTCTAAGCCAATTGGGCCTCATGGGCATTTGTGTGTATGTCCCTAGAAATAGCACATTTTACACCTCTCCTCTGTAGGGTGCATTAGTTGCCAGTTTGCTTCCTTGTTTAATTCAGGGTACTAGTTATGGGGCCAAGTTATTTGAAGGACCACTTCTCCCCATTACATCCACCTGTCCCATCAGGTGAGGCACAAGAGGCATATTACAGGTCTTGTCTACTAAGGAGTTTTATCTGACAGACCCAGGAAAAGACTTTTTTCTGCAATAGCATCTGCCATTTGGAACATCATTCTCTCTGAGGTTGACCCTGACTTTATTGGGCCTAAACAACTTGGTTTCACCATTGGGCTGGAGATCCAATAGAAATGTGAAGCTAATAACTGTATTATATGTAAGATTCTGATTGCATTCTCCTGTTTAGTTTTTATTGTTTTTAACTTACTGTTTTTCTATTTTAATTGTGTGAACCACTCAGTCACATATGTGAGATGGGTAGCTGATTAGTTTAAATTAGGTTAGGTTAGGTTAGGTTAGGTTAGGTTAGGTTAGGTTAGGTTAGGTTAGGTCAGGTCACGTCACATCACATCACATCACATCACATCACATCACATCACATTACATTACATTACATCACACAGCACATCACATCACATTACATTGGATATAACGTGTTAAGAGTCCTGGGACATCAAGATAACTGAACTCCTGTTATCCTGCCACAACACGCTAGTGGCAGAGAAGCCATAAGAAGGAAGGCTGAATTTGAAAATCTGGCTGGGGCTATAGCAAAATAAATTCCAGAGGAAACAAATAATTCCCCAATGCAGCTCAGTGGGAATGACACTTGGGCAGTGGCTCAGAATATTGCTGCCTGTTCTGTTCTAAGCTCTCTTCCTTCTCTCTCATGGTCACATGACCCAGAGTGGAATAAATGGAGGCCACACCATACTTCCTAGTACATACCTACACAAAAATGTACCTGGGCACAATGCAAATGGAAAATAGAAACATAAAGATGAAACACATTAATTTAATTGCTCAGAAGAAAATACAGATGGCCAGGCCTGGTAAAAGGATTGGGAAAATTCCAGAAAGCATGTTTTGCATGCTTTACAACAGACAAGAGAAAAATTGTCATTTCTTCTGTATTACCATATTGTTTTTCAGAATTGTGTTTCAACTATATTTTGGGTGTCTAATGCATTTTTAAATTTTAAAATAATTAAACTTTTTCCAAGTTATGGATGTTTGCGTTTTGTTTATTTTTGCATTAAAATTGAAATGATATTACTGGCTTGAACTTCATTTCTAATTCTTCTGCTTGTACATTATTGACTGGAGAGTATGAATCTCTGACAAACTCATGTGTTTTCCTACAGAACAAATAAGTTGTAACTGAAAATGGTATAAAAATTATATTCCCATAGGAAATTCAAAGCAACTTAAATAAATTTATCAGTTGGATTCCTGCTAATAAGATACATTCCACTAGTGGAATCAAAAGGATTCCCTTACCCCGGTGGTGCTTTATAGTCAACATCAACCTGCTTTAGAGTGTTGAAGGATTTTGCTAAGAGCATTGGTAGGAGCAGGAGCATTGCAGGAGGGAGAACGAATAGAACATATCACTATCTGATGGACATCTGCATCCCTAAATTAGATTCTGTCTGAAATCTAGCTATTGGCATCTCTTTTACACTATTCCTTTCCAAGAACTACAACTCGGCATGTAGTGTTTTATGAAAGATGAGAGTTCTTTGTACAAAATGGAAAGGATGACAGATATCCTTCCATAGAATTTGGCCACATCAGTATAATTTTATGGGCTTAATAATCCTCAGAACATATTTAAGGGGGAAATAACCCATTCTTACGCATGACTGTCTTTAATAAGAACTTAAATTGGATGGCATTTCCTTCACTTGAGTTTATACATTTCCACACAGTTTCCCTCAGGCTCTCAGTAACCTTTTTTTATTTAACATAACATTTTATTCTATATTATATGCTAACCTTGGCTAAATAAATTTTAAAATAGCAATTATTATTATGTGAGTTGGATTCACAATATATTTCTATTGAAAACTTTAATAAATCATGTCTTAACCAAGGGCCTAAGAATTATTAAGGTAGTATCTAACAATATAGGCAGTTCCAAGCAGGATGGTTTTTTGTAAATTAGGGTGTTTGGGTCTGATAAATTCAATATATTCAGATATCCAGAAAGTCCTTTAGATCAATATTCCCCACCTTTCTGGTTCCACGACCGCCAGTAGCGGGAAGGAGGGGATGATTTTGCACATATAATTTAATTCCACGCATGTGGAAAGGAAGTTTCACATGCTAATCTGCCATTTGCATGGCCTGGTTCCTGGGTCCATGGGTTGGGTATTGGAGACACCTGCTTTAGATACTGCTCCAACGACCCCAAACATGATTGGTATAACATCCAATTTCTTTTTCTATAAGTGTTCAACTTTGATCTGCAAGTCCTGCTATTTTGTATTTTTTTCTGAATTTTTCCTCAATCCACTTAAAAAATGCCTAGATATTTGTAGGTTCTTATTTGTCTAGATTCTTATAATAATAATACTTTATTTACGGTCACAGACCAAAACACAAGTACTACAGAAAGAGACATGAGAAAATTGATCATAACATCATAGCAATCAGTCACCGAAAGCTTAACTAAGGGAAGTTACAGCATTCTCCTCTAATGGTTACAACTCTTAAGAAAAATTTGGAAACCTGAGAGGTGATGTATGAGGAGCCATCTTCTAGGCAATATACGAACAAATTACAGCCATTGGGTCTAGAAGGGACGATTTCAAGGAGACACAGTAACTTAGATCTGTCTGCGTTGTACATGGGGCAAAATAGAAGGACATGCTCCACAGTTTCAACCTCGGCTCTATCACAGGGACATAGCTGCTCGTTAATTGGGAGCCTCTTAAAATGGCCATTCAAAAGTGCTGAGGGCAAGACATTGAAGCAAGCTAGGGAGAAAGCTCTTCTATACTTGGGAATGGTTAAAGTATAAAAATAGGAAGCCATCCTCAGTCCGTAATTATTAAATTGATTGAAGGTCGGGGGGATCAAGTTTTGTTGGCTCTGGCTCGTAGATATTGTAAATCAATGTCCACAAGCCGTTGGACCACCCTAAATTGGGCGTCCTTAAGGCCGTAGTTTCCCAAGGCATCCCCCATAAAATCTAGCAGATAATAGTTTCTTCAGCAGCTCTTCCAGCGAGAAATTTGGGAGTCCGCAAATGCCAGGGAGAAGTAGCTGCCAGAAAAAGCACCCGAAACCCCCATTTAAAGGTGTTAATCCACGCCATGCATTCAACCAGTCAAATGCCCAGTTCCAGGTACATCGGAGCAAAACCAACACAAGGGAGAAGACCCAGAAGTTTTCTAAGAAAAGCAGCCTGGGTTCTTTCAATACAATCCTTGAAGCCCTGTATCCATATGGGAATACCATGAAGAGTTTGGGCCAACGTTTTGGCTTTGTAAATACGTAGGGCAGAAGGAATGAACTGGCCACCCTGGGTATAAAAGAATCTTAAAATCTGTTGGTGACTACAGGAGGACGAATTCAGCACCTGGGTTCGATGTCTAGTCCAGGCACCGGTGTTCTGAAATTGAATACCTAAATACTTGAAATGGAAAACCTACTTAACAGCATTACTACTGTTATCCCAGTTATACAATTTCTGAGCTCTAGTAAACACCAATACTTTCGATTTGTCATTATCTAAACTCTTTATTTCCATAAGGCATCTTGAATTTTTTAGTTTTCTTTTTTCCCCCTGTAGTTGGTGAGACTGGCACATCTGTCCAATCCCTATTACCATAGTAATACTAATAGCTGCTGCAAGAAAAAGTATAATCTTCTTTCTAGTGTTATTCCTGCACTATGGCAGGGTCTGCTTGTTGGGAAAGCTGTCTCCATTTGGCACAATCCAAGGCATTTTCAGGGGTGACACCCATGCATTTCCTATCTTCCTTGATGAGAGCCATCCACTGTTTCTTGAATTAGCCACAGGGTTGCTGGCAAAAAGAAGTATAATAAGTGGCAAAATAAAACAAAGCTAGTAATAGACATCTTGGATGCAGTATCAAGACATCTGGAGCATTACTTGAACACTATTGTTAACAGAATCACTTTCAAATCAATTGCAAAAGGCAGCTTTTCTGGAACAGCTTACATCCTGCGATAATGCTTTTAACACCCTAAAACAACAGCATCTGTCTATTCCAGGTCCTTGGGAAGAACTTAATAGTTTGGGTAAAAATACCATATCCAGTCTAAACATCTGGCTGTTTACATGACCAATCATAATAATAATTTATGCATATACTTTCTAATCTATATTAAAACTGATTAACACCAAATAAGTACAATTCAATTTTCTATCACAATATAATTTAAATAACTTGGCTGATTCAGTTGTATTTTCTCCATATCCAATGAGCAAGCTGCTTAAAAATAGTTATGATTTTAATAAATGGCTTTAAAAGCTATCTTGGCCTACAAAAAAAAATTTCTAGTGAAAAAGTAGTAAACATGATTGAAGCATTAAAGAGTAAAGAATTTTTCCAAATCCTTTTCCCAAAAGAACATTATTTTGTAATTTCAATAATAATTTTAATCTGGCAATTAAATCTGAAGTTAAATTGAAAGATTCCAAAACGTTACATAGAAAGTTTGAATAAACTTTTATCATGAGTTAACATCTAGTAGGGACAATACAGTTGGAAGATGTTTTCCCCCCATAAATCCACTGTATTATTTTTATATACTGCCAACTATTTTCATTTCATAAATAAGTGATATAAAACTAAGAAGTATTGGTTACATAAGACTTTTTGCCATAGAACAGGGAACTTGGCAGCTCTCTGAACAAGGTTTGGCAAGCCAGCAAATATCAACTATTTTTTTCCAGCAAAAATTAGCTGGAACTGAAGCTGGTCTTGTTTAAGTAAAAGGAAGCAAAGTTTTAAATAGGGTGAGAAAGTAACATTGTTTTAAAACAGGCTAATGGACAAAAGTCTTTAGAAAAGAAAAGAATCTAAACAGAAGACATGGAAATGAAATATTTCAACAATTATACTTTAGACCATGGATGTCAAACTCGCTTTCATTGAGGGCCACATCAGGATTGTGTTTGACTTTGAAGGCAGGATAGGTGTGGCCAGGGTGGGCATGGCCAGCTTGATGTTACTCATGTCGGGGGTGTCTGTGGTGGCCCAAGCGCTCTGCCAGTAAAAACAGGCTACGGAGCTCCATTTTCAGCTATTAGTAGCCTCCTGCTGCTCTCTGCCCATGAAAATGGAGCCTGGCATTTTCACTGGCAGTGGGTCAAAGCAGTTGAAAATGGAGCCTGGGAGGGCCGCACATCGCCCTCCCAAATTCCGTTTTTGCGGGCAGATGCACCACGGGCTTATCCTAGGGTGGCCCCATGTGCTAGAGCTAAGCACCCGCAGGCTAGATCTGGACCCCAGGCCTTGAGTTTGACATCCCTGCTTTAAACAATATATCATAGCTTCCCCAAGAAATTGCCAGACCTTTTAGGTTTGTTTGAGTTGCATTCCTATCTATCTGAAGAATGACAGGTTGACAAAAAACAGTGTGTGAGAGAGTGAATCCAGGCAAGGAGGGTAGCAAGATAAGCTTGTAATTATTTGTTGTATTCAGTTCCCAATACTGAGATGTAATTAACAGTTGAATATGCACATACTTTTTACAATAAAATGGGAGCAATGAGCTTGTTATTATTTGTTGTATTCAGTTCCCAATACTGAGATGTAATTAACAGTTGAATATGCGCATACTTTTTACAATAAAATGGGAGCAATTTCATTAGCAATCAGTTACCTGGAAGTCAGTATATTATAGTAGCTTGACAATGGTGATATTTCCATTTAAGAAAGAATTCATTTGAGTTGAGCTCATGAAAAATTGATTTCTTCCAAATATTTGGAAATACATACTGGATATGGAAGGAGACAAAAGATAATATTTCTTTTCCCTATATGGAATAATGTTAAGGGCAATAAAATAAATTTTCTTGAAATGTTTAATGAATATGATACTTCTGAAAAGTCAGTATCCATCATTTTGTATACTGTCTAGTCCAGAGAATAAGCCTATTAATTTGGCCTATTTTTTTCAGAAATATTCTCAGAGAGGATCCTAGTAAAGAAATGAAGCCAATATTATATCCCTGTATACTGAAATTATAGAAATGCAGCTCCAGTAATAATATAGACAGATTTAATTTTATAGGTTTAAGTTAATTTTTCTGTGGACTTTATGATAGTTTCATACATTAAACTGGATCAGCCTATATGTCTTAAGTTGTTGCATCTGTTTGTACTCTGTGCTGCCAGTTACACATATGGCTAGTTTCAGATACAACCTCAAGTGCAACCCTTAACTTTAGTAACAGCACCATGATTCAGACAGTAGACTTTCTGTTTAGAGAATGAAGCTGAATTTTCAAATAGCCCAGAGAAAGACAAAACACCCATACAAATAGAATTGCAGGCAAGAGGGTAATGGTGGAGATATTGATTGCCATAATGATCAGTCAAGCTGTAGTTTCACTTCTATAGCTCTTGTCTCAGTTGAACATTTCCTTACACCTCTTTCTTTCAACTAGATGGGTGGTCTTTTTATGCTCTCCTTTTCTTAAATTTGTTGTGTATTGCTAGGCTCATGATCTGAACTAGCTTAGCTCTGGATCAGTTGATTCAACCTGAACCCATATCTCCTCAGGTTTCTCTTTGGGCAATTTCTGTGATGCAAGCTGAATTCAGTATTCAGCCTGGCCAAGTCCTTTCGCTTTTTTGTCTCTGTCTGATTCATAATGCTCTGCTATCATCCAGCTGAAGTAATGATGTTTGACTTTCTTCCTTTTAAGGCCAGATGACAGACTTGATTCATGCGGAAAAAGATCTGGTACAGTCATTAAAAGCATATATTCAAGAGGAAGAAGCCAAACTTTCTAAAATAAAAAGGTAATGGAAGAGAGTGTGTATGTATATATGTTTGTTTGTTTATAATATATTTTACTTTTCTTGGAAGTTGGACATTATTACATTGTGTTATTTTTTTTTACATTTGAGCAGAGAGAGAAAGCTGAAAATCTTTGTAATTTTACTTAAAAGTAAATCCCATTAAATTCAGTAAGGTATTTGCTATAAGTGATATAATACTTCAGTAGAAATTACCCTCATTCTACATTCTAAATCTACGTAGAATGTAGCCACAATCACCAAGAGTTGACCATAATTTAGCATAATGTAATATAATATTCTATATTAGAAAATCAACTTTACCTCCCCACCCACCCACCCAAAAAATTGTCAGTGGCCTGACAAATCTGAATGCAACTCAATGTGAAAAGTAGGTCTTAAGATAGTCATTGGATTAAATTCTTTTGTATCATGTAACCTCAAACTTTAGTAATTTCCCTCTCACGTTTACAGCAGGGTAACATGAATGCAGTCAGAGCCAGAGATTGTCTTTTAGTAGATGAACGTATAAAGAGAACTGGAGAAAAGGTTGAGTCTGAGCTTCATCTGAGCCTCAAATTTAGAATCAAGTTTCTGAATCCTTTCATGTATAAACATTTTATTTCCTCCTGAGCACTTGTTTTTAATTGTCTAATTTGGGTTGGGTTGTGATAGGACTCTGTTTCTGTTACTATATAGTTTGAATCAGAAACTTCTGCATGTCTAAGAAAGGAAAGACATTTTAAAATTGAACTCAGTTCTTGCTGACTGCATTCATGTAGTTCAGTTGGCCATGATACAGAGCTGGGTTGCCCGTTTTAATTTCCCCTTCAAATACGAACCAAGGCCAATGCGGCTTAGCTTCTGAGAACAGCCAGGATAGGTTAGATACTGCCACCTACTGAGACATTTCTTATCTTTAAAATGCTTGCTTGGATTTACCTTGTTATTTTGATAGACATTTCCCTTGATATATTATAGATGATGCTTTAGTATACAACTTTATTAATTGTTCCTTTACTCTGAGGGTTTAAATATCAGCCTGAAACAAAGAAACAATTTTTTTTAAAAGCAATTGCTCCTATAAATCTTCGCAATTTAAAGGTATTATATAAGTAATAAAATGAAAGATGGTAGGAAATAAAGACAATTACTTCATTCCCACAACCCAAGATTAGAGGACGGAGATGATTCTAAAAGGATTGGTTAAGAGTAAAATATTATCATATTATCTATTCAGGGCTAGTAAGCTGAAATGATATTCAATATGTGTATATGCTTTTATTTCCCAGCTGGGCTGAGACAATGGAATCCTTAACAGTCAAATCCTCCTCCGATCCAGAAGGTTATCTTGCTCATCCTGTCAATGCTTACAAATTAGTAAAGCGCCTCAACAAAGAATGGCTTGAGCTGGAGAATCTGGTTCTCGAGGACATGACCAAAGGTGAGAGTCTTTGGAGAATCACAAATGTAATATAATCCATATGGATTGTTCTGGAGTTTTTATCAACCAATTTCCTTCCTTAGCAGTATTATTCTATCTGTAATCATTTAATCACTGAGGTCATTCTCTTTTTGTCCATAATCATAATCATCTAGCTAATTCATGCATTCCCTGAACTAATGTGTGACTGTGGGATGCAATTGTCTCTTGGTTTTTTGCACTTCTCTGAATTGTGCAGTAAAGTGTCAAAATATCTTCAGCACAAAATTACAATAATTGGCTTTAACTGTAGGCCAACACGCTGATGTATAAATCACAGAAGGAATTTGTGCCTAAACATTAGCAATCCTTACAGGATGTCAGAGAAACAGTGGGACCTGTTCTTAATAGTTGTGACTGAACAAGGATATTGGTTAAATGGACTGGTGCTTTTTCTGCTGCTATGTTGTATCTCCTATGACTAGTACATTTAACTCCTCCTTTCAAAAACAGGGAATATTCAAGTCTTCATGCTACTTTTTTTCTTTCTGTAGAAAAGGAAAGGGAGAAAAAAGTCCCTGCCTAACTTTTCCCCTTAGCCCTAACATGATTTCTCCCATCAGGATCATTTCTTCAAATTAGGTTACTATTATTTCAGTGTGCTTTTGAATCATTGTTACTTGGAGCAAAGGAAAGGGTTAAGTTGGTTCATTCCTGGAGCTGCATTTCTACAGGAAGGAATCTTGACTCATCTCAACTCTAAAATTTGTATTTGCGTACAACCTATAATTAACCTTTCAGAAATGTTTTAGTCTGTCCTGAGTGGTTGGTGAGGCTGAGGAATGTGGATTAGAGAACAGCCAGTTACAACTCGGCCTTAGTAAAGGAGTGAGTCGTATTTTTGTGATTGGAGCTGCACTTCTTTTTCCTTGGCCTTCTAAAGACCATGACAGGGATATAATGATGTCATCAGAGAAAGTGGTGGGGAGAATGTTCCTTTCTTTCATTCTTTTTTTAACTTTTGGAGGCTGGGTGTTTAAGCTAAGTAGATAAGCAGCACAGTAGTTTCATGCACATACTATGGGAGCCAAAAAGGACTTTGGGTGTCCTCTGGAGGCACAGTTAGTTAGTAGGCAGTGGTATGCTCACTACAGTGTCATATGTGAAGAAAAAGACTATGTACATGCATTAACCTGCTGCACATCTTCAAATCTGTCTGCAGACCAGAATCTCTTTTCACCCCAATAAGATTTGCAAGGAAACTTTGTGATGGAAGAATAGGGAATGGCAGTAAGGATTTCCTACATCCAGGTTTGCTATTTCACCATGCAGGTTCTAAGGGTGGCTGTTCTTCTTAGCATTCAGTTGCTCCATCTGCTTGTTTTTCACTGTTCTTCAAGAAAACTTTTTCTATGCACAAGGCAATGGGAGGGGGGTCAGCCAGCTTATCACCGAGCATTAGGCTAAGAGAGGGGGGCTGTCACAAAGTCACAGAGATGACTTCTGTACCTAAGGAAGACTTCAACCTATCTCCACACACCTAATCCAGTTTAACCATTGCATCATGCCAGTTCTCAGGCAGGTCGGAGAGCTGGAAACCTCATTTCCTATTTTTGAATTTTTTGTTCTACTTGGAAGATAAAAGCTTTCTCTTGAAAACTGAATTGTCTCTGGCTTCTTAAAGTTTGGATGAGAGCAATGTACTTCAGACATATTTGAAAAATAAATGGAGGACAGTAAAGAAAGACCTATTTTCTCCCTAAATATGTCATTAGGTGGCAAAAACATATTGCTTTATTTGGATCCATTTTGAGTTAGAACTCATAATTTGCAAACGAGCCAGAACTAAGAGAATGGGAATCACTTCTCTAGAAAATCAGAAAAATTCATCAATATGTTAGACTAAATAAGGTTTGTGTTGATAAGCAAGTAAAATTATAAATTTTTCTTCCTGTCTACTATTGTGATGCCAAACAGGATTTTTACTAAGATGAAATTTTTCTTTCCTTCCACATCTGGTATTGCAGTATGCAGGCTGTTATTCAGATGTGATAAACTGCATAAATCACTTTTCCTTTTTTAGAACCAATTGCTTTTGAAGTTTTTAGCTATTGACCACATTAAGTCACGTGCTTAAGTTTGGCTATCTGAACACGAATTAAATAAATTTTTACCTCCGTAGAATCATGATTTGTAATCTTGTTTTAAAATGCAGTCTTATAAGCAATTATATTTATTTCATTAGTTTTTCTTTTAAAATGTTTTCTATATGTAAGCCTAAAAGATGTTAACCTTTACAGCTATTTCTCCTCCTTTTTTTTGCAAAACTATTTTTGACAGGAAAAGGTTGTTTCTGAACGCTCTAGTAGTATTAAAGAGGAAACATTGTTTTCTCAGAAATCAACCACATATGGTTTAGGGCAACAACACTGTGCTTATGCTTTATGTTAAAGCATAGAGGATGTGAAGTATGCTGTTTCAGCCAAGCTGTGCAGCTCATGTTTTAACAATACATCACGAGACTTTATCTCTTGAAGCTTTACAAGAGCAGAAAAAGAGGATCTTCTCTTCACTGGCAAAGGATGGGGTATACATACCATACTATAAAGGGGTTCAGGGAACACAATCGCTTTTCTGTTTATACTTTGTGTCTGCATTTCTTATAATATGTTGGCCATATGTGAGTGAGTACTGGAAGTGGAACCACATCACTCTCGCTGTTGGGTGTAGGGTGGGTTAGATTAGAGGTTCTTTGTTTTCAGTGATTAAAAGCTATATGTATGAATACATTGTTTGTTGGATCACAATTATCAGGATTTTGGAAAGGACAAAATTTAGAATGGTTTATTTATAAAAAGGAGAAAAAAAGTGAACCATAGATTTCTTCCTGGCCATTTATTTTTGAACTTCAGCTAAAACAGCTGAAAAACCATGCAATATGGCCTTTTTTAATCAAATCATTTTAAATCCCAAAAACGTTTAGTTACTGTTAAATACACTCTGTAGCATCCCCTGTATTTCTATTATTTCATTGGTAGATCTGCATAATTACCTTGCACATGAGGATGTCAGGAATTCCTCATTGGTGAGACTCATTCTCCACTTTATTATTTAATTGTTCTGATTTCAATTAGCTATTTCTTGTGTTTTTGTTAAATTGTGCTTACTGGCTTTTGAAGACTCTTGTTCTGATAACCGTATGCAACATGGCTAAACTGTTCTTTTATAGTGTCACGAACACTGTACACATTAATAAATATTGTATGATCTACTAAATACATACGTTCAGTGCAGTTTGGTTTGTTACCAACAGAATGTACAGGGTTTAATTTTTGCACATTTTGTGTTGTTTTTTTAAGTGTCATTAGCAGTTCAAACAATCTTTGTAGAAATGCGTGGTTAAATACATATTTAAGGTGGATTCAATACTTGTCTCAAACTATCTGATTGCTTCATTAGAATCAATGTATTAAAGAATCAATGGTAAATTCATTCCATCACTGTTCTTGTTGAGGTACAACAATAAAGCTGTGAGTTGGCCACTGGCACTAAGCTTCAATTTCATGCTTTTTTCTCCCTTCTCCAGTCTTCCTTTTCTGTATCCCAAAGAGCAGACAACGGGTTACTCAAATTACAGCGTATCTTGAAACCAGAATTAGAAATGATGATTTGAAGTGAATTTCCAATTGTTTTTAAGGAGCTAACTATAGGTTGCTCAGATATAAAGGGAAGGTGGTTTCTTCAAAGCAGAAAGAGAGGGAGTGGAACATTGCAGGAACACTATGAAATTGGAGGGGGTGGTGTGAGGGAATGGCCAAATATGAAGTTCAGTTCATCAGTCTGGGTTTTTTTTGTTTTTTTTTGGGGGGGGGTAATTAAATTGCTCCAATGTAGACATGATGACCAAAATATAATGACCGATCAACGTTGCTTCTTCTTTGGACTCAGTTCCTATAAAAGGGACTCACCATATCAATAAAAGTGAGAGCCCTTATTTTCTCACTGCTTGCATTCATTTTCATTTGCTAACTTGGATCAGATCCATTTTATCCTTTTTTTTTTTGGCCTGTTTAGTTTATGAGATTTTATCTTCATGCCAAATAGTAAATAGCAATATTTTTTTTGCAATTGGAGAGAGTCTGATGAGAACATTGTTTATTGCTGTTTCAATTTCAACTCTTGGATCCAGTGTACCATATTCTCTGGAACAGGAGAGATGTTTTTCATTGAAGATCAATCTGCTATTGATTATAGTCTTCTGAGACACGAGGTTAACCATTTCTATCTTGTTCGAATAAAGGCTTTATTACAAATTTGACGGTTCAGCGTCAGTTTTTCCCAGATGAAGAAGATGAGACTGGAGCTGCCAAGGCATTAATGCGTTTGCAGGACACATACAAGCTGGATTCTGAAACAATATCAAAAGGAGAATTTCCAGGTGATGATTGAGATCGACATGATGTTTCTATGAAGCATATTGATTATTTCAAGTGGGTTCCCTGCTGAATATAAATAGAAAAAAAGCAGTGAATAAGTTATGAAACCATACATTTGTATGTAATGTCTTATCCTGTGTCTGTGTGGCTCCATTCCAGTTTCTGTTTTGTTATTTCCAAAATTATGGTTAGCAATGGTTCACTAGATTTCAGACAAGCATGCCTAGTATTATTGTAAGGGTGTAGAAATAACTTGGAAATGTAAGTGCTCTTGTCTAGATTGATTTACATTCCAAAGAAACACAGTCAGTCTCCATCTTTTGGTGAATTCTATTCTAAAGCAAAGCACTGTCAGAATTATTCTGGTTGAGGTAAGTATGCACTCTATAAAGTAGTTTAAGGTCACTATATATTTCAGACAAAAATAAAAAATATGAAATTATTTAGTTTTCCTAGTTTCACAGATTACTTATGTGATCTTTGGGCATCACAAATATTTTTAATAGAAAGCTAAGTAACTTACAGGCTTCTTGTGACTATAAATATTTTTGTGTAATATTTGGTTAATTCAAAAATTTTATATGCCACATTTACTAATAAAATCCTCAGAAAATGGCCTCCATTAAAAACATTTGAATAACAAACTTCAATAGAATAAGCCATTAATAAAACCCAGTATTTGGCTCTAACTCATGCTAACCTGGGATTCATTCCAGTTTTTCACATGGATCAGTTTATTTGGCAACTAGACATGATGAACATCTGGAGTTAAAGGTATACTTCAATATATTCTATTGTCCCAGAATCTGGATAACTGTTGGGGTAAATCAAATACACAACTGAGCATGGATGTTGGGTAATAGAATAGAACTAAACTGTTCTCAGTGGTTTTTGTGTCTAAATTGAAGCTCCACAAAAGCCAAGCTATGCTATGCATCTGCTTAATTCTGTATTCCTTTTAACCACAGAAAACTTTTCCACTGGATGGGGAAGACAGCAAGTTTTGAGTGAAAGTGTCTGAGACAGTTGACACTTTTACATTTTGAAAAGGCAACTCCCCACCTTCTTCCTGGATTTTAAATGATACAGGAGAGGTGTGACAAGGGAGAGAGAAAAAAATACTTCAGAATACTTGCTCTTTGATTACAGCTCTCCTTCCAGTTAACTGAAATATAGATATGGCTTTCCTTGAGGCTCAAGAGGGAAGAGAATGGGACTTAATCTCTCAATTCCTTTCAGCTTCCAGTTCCACTATTCATACCAATAGGAATGAGTATTTGGTCTGAGGTTTTCTGCTTTTTGTTCCCAAGCTATTTTTAAGTTTTAAGAAAAAATTGGCATCCTTCCACATGGAGGGGAAACGGCTATTCCCACTCTCAATGCAGGTTTGGGTTTGGTTGTATTTTCTTGCTAGCAATTTAAAAATTCCTGGTGAGAGAAGGGGGAATGAACTCAAAGGTCATGTACTGAATTAAGTCTGTCATCTGATACTGAATCTCCTGATAACTGCCACCCCTCACCCTGGTAGGATTCCAGACTAAAGACAGGAAAGCAAGAAGATGAAGGAACATCAGCAACCCAATTCTTGATGAGGTGGTACCTAGGAATGTAATTTTCAAAGCAGCTGGAGGTCTTATTTGTATCTGGTTTGGAAGATTTGTGAATAGGCAGGAGGGAATTAGAAAAAATCTATCCTTTTCCTATATATCTCAGGGCCTTTTTTCACCATGTCCACAAAAACAGCATTCATCTAAAACAAAGGGAATAATCAAATCAAATCAATTTTTCCCCCACCCACCCACATGCCTTCATTGTGTAGAATTCTATCAGACAAAAAGCTTAGGCAGGTTTGCCAGATGAACTTAATGTGTACTTTACTAATTTCAGGCACAAAGTACCGATCTACCTTGACAGTGGATGACTGTTTTGGTATGGGAAAAACAGCTTACAATGATGGAGATTATTATCACACCGTGCTGTGGATGCAGCAAGCCCTAAAACAGCATGATAATGGTGAAGAGACAACCATCAGTAAAGCTGACATCTTGGATTACCTCAGCTATGCTGTTTTTCAGCTCGGGGATTTACACAGAGCAATAGAGCTTACAAGACGGTTGGTCATCCTAGGTAAGAAGTACCAATAGGAACTTACTCCAATCTAGCAGAAAAGATGCTTTAAAGGGAATGTGGGCAGCTTGCTGCCTTTGTTGGCATCTCCTGAAAGAGTCTCACCTTTTCCTAGGCCCATAAAGAACTATGTGGTCCTGGAAGATAAGTGCCTGAAGTAAGGAGATGACCACAGGGTGGGAGAAGATTGCCTCACTGTGTCTATGCTTCCTTATTGGATCTTTAATTCAAACATTTTGTTTTCTTGGGAGGACATGTCTCCATCCTTCTTTAAGGAGGCACCAACAAATATAGCAGATATGTCCCCATTTCCTTCAAAGCATCTTTTTTTTTTTTGCCTCTGATCCAAATAGCTGCACATCCCAAGTGATGCATTTTTCCTCAGAGGCTTATGCCATGTCTGATCTGGGAAACCTCTCTGGCCTGCATAGAAAGGCTCCAGATGAAGTATTTCCATCGGTGCCCTAAGGTATAAAAGTGAGAGTTCAGTGATCACCACAGATTGGAGATAGAATTCTTGTCACTTGACAGCATAGGAGCCCACTTCACTTGCTTCTCCTGTACTTTTCAATGAAGACAGTGTTAAATTATCCTGAATTCTGCTGAGACAAATGAAACTAATGCTGACCTTTAGATCTTTTAATCCAGATTTCCAAATTCTCAGCAGGACATCTCATTAACTTTCCTTGTTTACTCTGTTTCCCTCTGCTTTAACTATAAAGGTGATTGATAATAACTTCCAGAAACTGAGGACATCTGCTACTACTCAGTGCAGTTATTTGTTTGGCTTATAATGCAGTTTATCTAAGGCAAAATAACAATCCAATCCATTCCATTTCTGTCAGGATTGCATTGAAATCTGCAGTGGAATCCTGGATTTTTTTTTAATGGGTAATTTTCCTTCTTATTCCTCCGAATGTATTTTAAATATATACGCTGCCTGATTAACACTCTATTTTCTAGTTTGTTTATCCATTTTCTTTTTTGCCAAAATCATTCACTTGCTGTGGAATGTTGACTTTTTTTTCAATTTCTTGCCCTCATTCCTTTTGTTGCTACTAAGAAGTTTGACAGTAGTACCCCGGGTGTAGCCTTGTATTAAATAAAATCAAAGGATTCAAGTTACTATATGATTGTATTTTTTATTTTGGTGTTTGAAGTTTTATTCCTATATTTCTGCATACTTACATTCAATACACACACACACACACACACAGATGCACATGGTAACAAAAATACCCTAAACGTATTAGATTTCCAGTAATGAAAATAATTACTGTAATTCATCCCTTCAAACTTTGTTGGTGTTACTCTTAATGACCTTGCCTGAAGTCAAAAGCTAAGTGATTAAGCCACTCAAAGCCACCTATACAGTGAAGTAGGCAGTGTAAATTTTTAGATCAATCAGTCAATCAATCAAATAAGTAGGGTTGAGTGTGATTAGTACTGGGTAGGGAGACAATCAGGGAATATCAGAGCTGTATAAATAGTCTTTGACTTAACAAGTGTAATGAAATTCCAGAAGTCTGGAGATGTATTCTGTATTTGAATGCATTCTGTGTTTCTGTGCTTTGTGTGATTATACCGATGGAGGCTCATTCAATTTCACTGCACATACAGTATGTTGTGCATTGACAATAAAAGGATTGAATTGAATTAGATTGAATTGAGTTGAAACCCGAATTTCTGTCATAAGCCATGACAATTGTAAATTGAGGTACCCAGGTGACCAGACTAAATTTTACAACTTTTTTTGTGGTGATCATAAGGTCAATCCATGTATTCCTATGGATAGGGTGTTTTTTTTTTTTTTTTGGGGGGGGGGGGAGGAAGGTCTGGAAACCAGCTGAAAAGATCAGAAAATAACTCTTTTAAATCACAATCATAACTGCGTGAAAGCCTAAAAAGGTGAGCCAGGTTATTAAGTACCTGAAAAGCAATTGTGTTGTCACAAGGGTGGATGTGTGCAGCTGTCAGAACTCCAGAACCAGGTCATAAGTAACTTTTTGGAGATCTGTTGTAACTTAGAGCAGACATTAAGTGACCGGTTGTTAAGTGAGAACTACTTGTAGATTGGACTGGAAAGTCTGAATATTTTCTGGAAAAAAAGCAACACCAAACCTTTCCATACTGTAACCGACTATGGACATGGTTGTGAAGTTAGTAATCAGGAGCTGATTTGTACCAGCTGATTTGTCCTCAGGCTGGGATGTATCTCTCAAGTTTGGTATTAATCTGTATAAGAATAATACTGTGTTAAACTTAAAATTGTATCAGAAAGAGCTGAATGTTGATGTAAGACTATTCCTTCTCAATTGCTGACCCAATTCAGTTTTTTTTTCCTAAAATATCCAGAGTGTTTAGGTTTTCAGGCCTTTCCACTATGAACCATTGCTTATTCACTGCAAATTGCTTGTTCTCCTATTTGTTTGGGCTAGTCTGCTGGGCAGTTTCAATTAAAAAACACAAGTAGTGTTTTTTTTTAATCTGTAATTGTGCTCTTTTTTAATGTAGAGAAAAGCCATTTGTTGGTAAATACGATCTCGTGTCATTTTTGAGACAATGCATGCAATGCTCTTCCTTTATTGCCTTTATACATTTCAAGCCTAGTAAAAGATCCTATCTTTAGTTCACAGAGAGCCTAATTGGAAATGAGTGAGGCTGGCTTCTGACCTGCATAATGTAATGGGTGGCCTGCTGTACACTTCAAAGTCTTGTGTTGATTCTATTATGATTCTTTCCAATCAAGACCCAGGACATGAGAGAGCAAGCAGCAATATGCAGTACTTTGAGAAGCTGCTGGAGAACGAAAAAGAAAGAAACCAAATCAATAAATCGTCAGAGAGCCCCAGTGAGCCCAAAACGTACAATGGCATTTATGAAAGACCTCGGGACTACCTACCAGAACGTGAGACCTATGAAGCCCTTTGCAGAGGGGAAGGTGTGAAACTGGTGAGTTAAAAAAAGTACCAAAGATTACTAGCTTAAATTCTCATATGGTTAGTGTTTCTTTTAAGACCACAGGACATTTTGCAAGTAAGTTCATCCTTGCTTTTACTTGCTAAAAGAGAGAACAGTCACATGGCAAGACAACTTAATTTTTACACCAAGAAACTATACCCTCCATTACAAAACAATGAGAACAAAAATACCATTTTGGAATTTTTAAAAACAATTGCCATTTCAGGTGAATAATGAATAGTTCTTCCTTTGAATTGTTTACAGTTGCTCATCTGTAACTTTCAAGATTATTCTCAGTGAGCTGAGAAAATGCTTAAAATTATGACAAGATGTCATATTTCAACTTATTCTCACATAGAATCATAGAGCTGGAAAGGGCAGAATAACAAAATAACAAAACAATTGGAAGGGGTTTTTGAGGCCTTCTAGTTAAACCCTCTGCTCAGGCAGAAAATCCTATATCATTTCAGACAAATGATTGTCCAATCTCTTCTTAAAAACTTTCAGTGTTGGAGCACCTACAACTTCTGAAGGCAAGCAGTTCCACTAATTGTTCTCAGAAAATTAATCATTCTAACCACCAGAAAGCTGTCAGGGCCTTGGAGGTCTTGTAATCCAACCCTTTGCTCAAGGCAGGAATTCTCAAACCATCTCAAACAAATGGTTAATCTAAACATACCTAGTTCCTCTAGCCGTTATTCATAGAACTCAGCTTCCAGATGGTTTATCATGTTTTGTCGCTCTTCTCTGCACTCTTTCTCCGCGTCTTTTTTGTATTGTGATGACCATTAATTCAAAAAATAAATACTGTATTTATCTGGATATCTTCCTAGACGCCTCGAAGACAGAAGAGGTTGTTTTGCAGATACCACAATGGAAATCGAAATCCTTATTTAATTATAGCGCCTTTTAAAGAAGAAGATGAATGGGACAGTCCACATATTGTCCGATATTATGAAGTCCTATCTGATGAAGAAATAGAGAAGATTAAGGAGTTGGCTAAGCCAAAAGTAAGAATTCAATTTAATCAGTGGCTGAAATTATATCCACATTTCAATTAATTAATATAAGCTAATAAGCAAGGGAAATTGAATGAATTGGGATTGGCTATTTCCATAAACAATACCTGCCTAATGATTTGTCCAATTTAACACAAAGATAAATTGCAGGAAGTGAAAGCTTTTAACACTCTCATGGAAAAGAAGAAAGCAGAACATCTGTTGAAGTTTTATTCTTAATTCTAAACCAGTACGTTTACTGTGGTTGTCGAAGAAGAATAGTGGCTCACTTGCCCTACCTATGCTCAAATCAAATCAAATCCTGGGTGTAGTTTTGCTGGCTGGGAATGATGGAAAATATAATGAGCACATCTGGAGAAAGCTGATTTACCCTGATTATACTGATCAGAGTATTTCATCTTATCTGAAAACTATTTTAGACAATATAGCAGGAGCTGAACCTAAGAACTTGGGTTTTTCTAGTAGGCTATGATTTTTATTTTATTTATTTATTCGATTTATATACCGCCCCCTCTCCCGAAGGACTCGGGGCGGTTCACAGCCAATAAAACAACATCAACACAATATAAGTTAATAACAATTAAAATAATTAAACCACGGCCGTTTAATTTTTCATATGTTTTAAATAGTAGAAAGGTTCCAATTACTTTTACCTTGGTAATTATTTCCTTTACCTCCTGTAATTAGTAATTAGAGTAAGTTAATCGTCAAAAATTGTAAAAAAAATAATTTTATGATAATTAATGAATGAGGTTAAGAAATGTAGCAGTTGAGTAAGGATTTTTTAAGAACATGGATTTATTTTAAATGTTTCTGAAGTCATAATTCTTGTTCATCCATTAGTTCACCTCATTTAATATTCTTCATGACTTTCATCTCTATAAATTAAGATATATTCATCTAAATTGTGATGTTAAAAAGTTTAAAATAAGAATTTATTGTCTTAGACAACATATATTTATCCCTGAGTTCCCTATCATATCTAAGAATTTTCAGATCTGTTTTTGGTGATGGTATTAAGGTAAAATTTATACCCAGGATTTGAACAAAAGCAAGAAGGAACAAAACATGAAATTGTAACTTAATTCATTATTTTTTAACCTTAGTTTTTTTTGGTGGTTCCAATTCCAAACTGAAAAGAGGAGTGATAACTTGCTGCTATTTAATATGAATATTTCATTTTAATTTCTTGCTTTTTTAAAGACAATTACAAATGACAAATGTAGCCACATTATTACATATATTAGAAATTCAGAATTATATCACTTCAAGCAATACTTTAATATTTACTTTTGAGTTTCTGATCCTGAAGTCTGGAGCAAAAGCTTATTACAAAAGAACAGCACATGAGTCAGAAATCTGGCATTTCATTGTGCCAAAAGCTACATGTCAAGACAAGATAATTAATAGAGATATTAAGAAACCCAAAAAAAATAATATGGAAAAAATGAATTAAGCATGGGAAGAAAAAGGCTAACAAAGAGAATAATTATGAGTGTTGTCTGTTAGAATACATAGAACACACATTAGTGAAGTGGCATTATTTTAAATAAATATTTGTGTCACAATTAAGGTACAGTTACACTGCCATGATTAGAGGCATACTTGTGGTCTTATGGGCCAGATCCTTGGTTGGTTCAATGAAACTAAACTTTTAGCAAAGTCTTTCCTAATCATTCCCATTTCCTTTAGTAATCTGTCTCTGGGCTAGCCTCAGGCGGTAAAGATGTTAGACTTCAAGCTCTAACTTTCTGCTCATCATATGCTGCTGTTTCTCAAGAATCTTAAGTAAAAATTAATCACTTCTTTATGATGCAATCTGTTGTATGAATATATTAGAAATGTTAGGGAGTTCTGGCAAGGGACAAGCTCTCAGTGGGTTCTTTTCCTCCAGGGTATCACTATCCGTTTTTTATGCTCAGGGATGCTATTTCAAAGTGCCAATTTCTTGACATTTGCACTTTCAAGAGATTTGTCAGCAATAAACCACTTAGGGAGGGAGGAGATGCCAAGAGAACCCCTGGGGACTGCTGGGGGGGCAGGGGGGCAGGGGTGATTCTTACTTTTGTTAAGGATAAGTCTCCTAATATTGTACCATTTCCCTATTACAAATTATGTAATAGTTCTTTGTTTGCCTTGATTACATACCAGCTAATTAAAGATGTAATCATCAAAGTTTGATACAGCTTTGTTGGTATTGTCTGAGCTTGCAGATGTTTCATCTGATAAAACCTCTATTTATACTATATACAAGTGTGTTGAATAACCAATCAGAGAGCAGGATTCTCCCGCTCTCTGATAACCGACACCAGACTTGGTGTCTGCTGCATTTATAATTAACCGGGTTTTCCCGCTCTTTGCTAACTGACACCAGACTTGGTGTCTACTGTAATTTGAATCAGGTATAGAACACCTTCATTACCAGATTAGGTACCATTATCAGTGTTGATACAAGAAGTGAGTGTTGTTGGCTCTTGTTGTACTGGACTTTGGCCATTTCTCCCTAAAATCCTCTGAGTTCCTTGCATTATGGCCTGCTTTCTAGTTTTGGGACAGTGGTTTTTCATTTCACTGTCAATACCCACCCATGTAGGATTAAGTGTACTGAACTCTAGCATGAAGAACAAATAGGAATCCTAGAGCACATTACAGAATTACAAATAGCTCTCACTTAATGCTAATTGGGACCACCAATTCTGTCCCTAAGTGATACAGTCAACCACACCGACTTACGTTGACAGTTGCATCAGTTCCAGTTGCTGTGATTAAGCAGATTGTGTTTAGGGTCATTAAGCACAATGTCACTATTTGCGATCTCCTGCAGGCTTCCCCATTGACCTAGCTTGTGGGAAGCCAGCAGGAATGTGGAAAATGACAAAAAGTCCCCAATGACTGTGGGGACACTGATGACCACAACTACAAGGACCAGTGTAAATCTCCTTGTTTGGTGGCATAGTAATTTTGAATGGTTACTGAACAGGCGGTCATTGACTGAGGGCTGGTATAAGTGACTAAAGTCTATAACCCACCTCCACCAAAAAAATCCTGTGGTATGAGCTTAAGGTGTGTGCCAAGAAAAAGCCAGCTTTCCCCATTTCTACACCCTAAAGAGTCAAAGCAATGTTTAAAGTGATGAATTTGTTTACCACTAATGCAATACCTTGCTTTTCAGAATGTAGAATAAACTTCTTACAAGACTTTTATTGCATATAAGCATGGAATGTTTGGGAATAAAAATGCAAGATGAGTTTGACAAGTTTTTTATTATACTATTGAAGTTAGTAAATCTTACATATCTTTTGATACAGTTGGCAAGAGCTACAGTCCGGGACCCTAAAACAGGTGTACTAACAGTAGCCAACTACCGGGTTTCCAAAAGGTAAATTGTGTAAGAATGAATGTCTTCCTCTTTTTTTTATAGAATAAATTAAAACCTTGAAATGCACATCATTCAAAAGTTGACCAATAATTAAAACCCTATAGAACGAAGAACTATTAAAATGTTTAGTATTTTTGCTATTCTTACTATTTTATTCTATGGCAGGGTTGGGCAATTGAGGCCCCTTCAACACCTGTGGACTTCAACTCCCAGAATTCCCAAGCCAGCCATGGGAATGCTGAGTTCCATAGTTGGAATTCCCAGGAATTCTCGGAGTTGAAGTCCACAGGTGGTAAAGGGGCCACAATTGCCCACTCCTGTTCTATGATATATTATGTATTTTTATTATGTATTATATTTTACAAAAACATTATAAAACTTACAATTTCAGGTTGCAATATGTTATGTAAACTATTGCTTAATGATCAAAAACAAAAAGTTGATTTTTGAAGAAGTGCTGTAAATGTTGTCTCATCTGCAAAGTTAAGTGAAGATATGAAAGGAAGTGAGTCTGTGCGCCATTTAAATTTCATGAATTGAGCGTAAACACAATATCTTTTTCTGCAAGTTCCTGGCTGGAGGAAGAGGACGATCTGGTTATTGCCAAAGTAAATCATCGAATGGAAATGATTACAGGATTAACTACTAAAACAGCTGAATTGTTGCAGGTAAGTATCTTGCTGTACTCTTCCTTTATGCAAGGTCCTGCCTTCTGTCTTAAAGCAGAACTGTATGAAATGTGTTGAATGTGTAATACCCTCAATATTATGAAAAAAAACCCAACAGCCCACCCATCCTCCAAAAAGAGAAAGATTGTCTTCAAATTTTCATTGAGATTTTTATAACTGAAAATTCTACAAATAGTAATGGCTACCAATAACATTTAACAGGAAGCTTAAACTATATGCGCAGCGTACCTGCCCATCATTGCCCCACTTTTTAAATCCAATATCTGCTTTTTTAAAATTAGAACAGCAAAAAACCAAAAAGGTTTAAACTTTCACATCCCATCAGCATTTATTATACATGACAGTGAAATCACAGCTGCCAATTCCTGAGCTAGTGTGATTTTCATTCTCATTGTGTTATTCCCAGGAACCTAGGATGCCATAATCATCATTTCAGTATATTATCGTTTGCCCTCAGTAAGAGTCTTGTTGCCCTGGGTAAATATCTTGTGGGTTGTGCCCACTGCTTCTCTGTGCTAACCTTCTGCAATTGGGTTTTGCCCACTTGCTCTCCTGTTTGCTCGTCTTCACAGGTTTTGCCCTTGTGCTGGTTATGATTTTGCACCTGTTGCAGTTACATATTACTATTATTATTATTGGATTTTTATTCCACCTTTTTTTTTAATGTGTTCGATTCAAGGTGTGGTGACCATTCCTAACATCCCTGCCTCCTATTTTCACTGCCACAACAACCCTGTGAAGTGGTTGAACTAAGAGTGACTAGCCCAAAGCCACCCAGCTGGCTTTCCTGCCTTAGAAAGACCTAAATGTCACATTCTCCTGGTTTCCAGGCCAACATCTAGTCTAAGGAAATACATTGAGAGTTAATGCAGTTTTTGCTAAAATGCTTGTAAAGAATCTAACGAAGAAACAAAAATTGGAATTACAAGAAGAATTAGGATTACAAATTGAGAAAAAAA
>JAEANM010002247.1:0-19172 GCA_017656035.1 Myanophis thanlyinensis
TCTGGCCTGGCCCCTCTGTCAAATTTTAGAAACCATTGTGGCCCGCGAGTCAAAAAGTTTGCCCACCCCTGTTCTAGAGTGTGACTATAAAACAGCATTATTATGCTGTTTCCAAATCTGATAAGCATTCTTTCCACCTTGTCACACAATCATTAATAGAAGACTTGGGTCTGGTCATTGTGGCACATCATTGATCTTTTTTGCAATTTGATGAGGAATCATAATTGGCCCTTTTTTGGTACACTTTTTAAGTCAGTTGTATTTGTTTAATTGTCATGCCATCAAGCCCACATTTAATTAATTTGCTAATAAGCATTCCTTGAGCTACTTTGATAAATGTTTTGTCAAAGTAAAGATATCTTAGTTTGGCAAGATTCTTGAGAAATTGCTAACCTGGTAGCTGGTGTACTATTTTTAAGGTGCTTACAGATCTTTATGATTTTCCCTTGAATTCTCCCAGAGAATTCACTCTGTAGGTTGTCTGAGTATTGATATCAAAATGGTTTATAATCTGGCCTCTCTTTTTTAAGATATGAACAATATTTGCAGTCCTTCAGTAATCAAGTACTTCTTCAGTATTTGCCAGGATAATATAGCTAGACCACCAACTAATTTCTTTAGTACAGTTCATATGATCACATAAGATTTTGTTAGAAAAGATCCACCAAAAGTAGCAGTTGAGAAATTATTTCTCTTTTGTTACCTGTTAATATTTTGCTGTTTTCATTGTCCTTTCATTTTGAACATATTTAAGGATGCCACAGCCTATTTGGTTAACTTCAGCTTGTTCTAAGTTTGGATGCTCAGTATCATCTCAACATTCCTGGGTTACCTAGTTGTACTTTTCTTTTGTGCCCTCTTCCCATTTCCTTCATTTGTCCTTTTTTGTTTCCAGATCTTCTTTCAGGTTTTTACATAGTTCTTCATTTTTCATATTTACAATTTGCAATACTGCTTTTAACATCTTTTTCTTAAGAGACCCCATCTTGATCTATATTTTATATTAACTTCTCCTGCCCTGGGATCTTACTCATCATTTCTCTGAATTTTTTCACTCTGTTCTGTTTTACTTCCCTTAAGAACTCTAACATTATAAGATCACTTCACCCAATATTTTTGCTGCAGTACTTTTTACTTTAGTCACTAAATCTTTTCTATGGATTATGAATAGGTCAAGGACCATTTTTCACCAACTCTGGAGATAGCATCAAAAAAATAGAATATTTTATTGTGATGCTATCTATAGTATTGTAAAGTTCATTCCTGCACAATCTACTGGCTCTCACTGTTTTTATCAGCACATATGCAAATCCTCCCTTTTAGAAATGTATATAATGTTACAATACACATAGAAAAGAAGCAAGGCTTAGATCATGATATCATGATGCTACTTACATCACTCTGACTTCCCCTTAACCCTGAATAAATGCTTTTGGTTCAATCATTAATATTTTTGAGCAGAGATCAATTTTTAATAGAAAGTATAAATATTCCACTTCTGATGTTTGTAATTATTATAGCTCTGGCACTGAAATAGCCAAAAGAGGAATGCTACCCCCAGTCAGCTATATCAGAATTACAATATATAAAATAATTTAAATATATATTAATCTATTGGACATTACTTTTCTTGGTAAATAACATAGGCCAACCTTTAATAATGACACCACAATATATTTATTAATCTCGCAAAGTTTTGTAGTATTTAAAGACATAATGTTTGGGAAAACACAAAGTTAGGGGCTTTGGAGTTTAATTTCCAGCTCCATTGTTGACTCTGTGTGACCTGGGAACAGGGTATTTCTAGGCAGTATTCTAGAGCCAAAGGCTAATTATTTTGTACTTGCATATAAATTATGTAGCTTAATGAATATAAATGAAACTAGATAGCAGAGTGCATCTAAATTCAATTAACTACAAACATAATTGTTCGCAATGGGATATACTCATATCTACCACTTTACATTTTATGTAACTGTTCATTGTTAATTTTCACAACTTAAATCATGAAGGTTCATATTTTTAGTCTCTTTACACTATCAATGTATTTACCATTATTGTGTTAGGTTCTGCTAATGCAACTTTCTTTATTCTGGTGCTTCACATATATGTTGGACATCTGTCCCCATAATTCCCAGCAAGGTTGGGGAAAATTGTAATACCAGATCTATCAGTTTTAAATTAGAATCTGATTTCAGGGCGCTTATAGACAATTGTGCTCTCAACACACATGACAGCATGCCTGATTAAGTACCAATCAAAAAACATAATTGGAGGTAGACTCTGGGGGCATTTTAATACTCCTTTCTTGAATTACATTGCTACTTAGTGACTTTAATTACATTATATGCCTGTGGATTCAGTGGATGCAGATAGAACTGTAATCCATTTGGAGTTTTGTACAATTATAGGCTGCATTGGAGATTATTTTTATGTAGGGTAAATTGTTGATTATGTTAAATTCTTCTTTGAAAACTTGGAAGCATGGCTGTTGCCATCAAAATCTATATTGCTGAACATAAGCAGGGGCTTTTGTGAAGTGGAAAGGGCAGCAGAATGAGGAAGGGTGGGATTAAGAGCTACTTTCCATCCTGCAATCTAAAATCCAGTTCTCCTTTTTTCTTGTTAGCAGGACACTTGACCAGTCATAAGCATGAGATGCAAGAATAGAAGTAGAAGTTGCCTCTCTTTTTGCACTAAATAAAATGTCTTAATGGCGGGCTTTCACAAGTGCTGACATGATTAACATCACCACATCTTAGATAGTTGCCATTTACCAAGCCAGACCATCGATCCTTCTAGTTCAGTATTAACTAGGCTGGCAGAGTCTCTCCAGGGCTGGTTTCCTGACTGTGTCTATTGAGGCAGGAATATTAAACTTGCTTTCATGGCAAAAGGGTTCACTGTGTCCATTACGGATCAAGCCATATGCTACAGGAAAAACAGCAACTTATACATCTCCTATTACATGTATTAGAAAGCAGAGACTTCCTTCTATAGGTTAGCTGAGCCACTCTCCTATTCTGCATCCCTTAAGTCAGTGACTTTAACCTTAGTAACTTGCTCTCCCCCTTGTCATTCCCTATGGTCATTGCCATGCCATCTGTTACCTTTCTACTGTTGAATGCTTTATCTCAGAGGCTAGGTAGTCATCTGCAGCTTAGGTAGCTGAACAAAGGCCCACAAGGGTAAATCAAAAGGTGAGCTGGTTCAGGCCCTTCTTGAAATCGTCCATATGCTTTTAATCCATTAGCAGCAGTAGGAACCTTTTGAAGTTGCTCTCCTCCCCTTCCCACTTCCCAGCTGTCAGCTCCTAAGTTCTGCTCCCTGGCACTGCTGGGGAGTACTCTTCTAAAAGCACAGTCATGCTTTTGCCTTAATGTTGCAGCCCCGGGGGATCAAGAGTGACGACAGGTCTAACAAATGGTGCAATCTGCTCTGTACAGCTGTAAAACAGAACATTAGATGGGAATGGGATATTGGGGGGGAGGGGAAGGGAATACATATTTTTTCTGTACTGCTCAAATTGGGTGTATCTGAATGGCTGCAATGAAGCATCATGAAAGCAACAATGCAAAATAAAAGAGATCCACAAAAATGCATTCATTTTGCTATGGGCAGAATTACTGTAGGAGTCTTGTTAAGAAATAGGTAGTTCCTTCGTCTGAAGTAACTTAATGTAGCTTGTGTTGAATTTTGGATCTCTTTTTAAAAACATGACATCTCTCTTCAAACATGCAGAGTGGTGCTTTTCACTGTGGTTGAGTAGGTATTTAATAGAAGATGCAGTATTTTATTTGTTTTTGAGATTTAAGAATCTGGAGAGAACAAGATTCTCCAGCTAGGCTAGATAGCTCTCTTTCCTTTTCATCATAAATTTATCTCAGCAGCATAAAGAGAAGAAAACTGGATAAGTAAGAAATGATTAATTTGTCTCTCATACTAGAAAAGGCCAGTGCAATTTTAGTGTGAAGTGTAATGGTGCAAGAGGAAAGAAGAATTATCACATTTGTCCCCATTACATGATTTGACCAATGTCTTGTTCCCTGTCTGTTCTATTGGTCCTTTATTCTGCAGAAATAGACATGAGTGGGATGAAGATAACTCCTTAATTACTTTAGCAGTATGCTGTTGTCTGCAGAGATTTTTTTTCCTGTATAATTTGGTCTTTGCATGAGTGACTTCCTTGCTGTTCAGTTATGTGGATGGTAAAAGGGAGGAATGAATACTGATTTTCTACAACCATTTAAGCATCTTCAATGCTGAAATGATTTTTTTTTCAAATGACTTTATAGGAAACATGTTGTTCTCTGTAATTCCTTTGTTTCTTACTGAATTGCAGGGGTGTTAATCAGATTTCTGAGAAACTATGCATCCTTTAGAATTACCGTATCAGTTTTTAAAAAAAACTTGAATAATCAGCAAAACCTGAGATATTTGAAAAACTCAAGCAGTAAATGTCGATATGTATTTTTTAATATCTGAGAGTCAGTTTGGTTAAAGTATCAGACTAGAAAATTGGAGGTGTGAGTTCTAGTTCTGCCTTAGGCACAAAGCCATGGGCCAGCCACTTTCGCTCAGGAAGGAAGCAATGGCAAACAACTTCTGAAAAAAAACATTGCTAAAAAAACTGCAGGGAGTTGTTCGAGAATCAGGCACAATACAATGGAAGAAAAAACAATCTTTAAAATCTGCTTGTCCTCCGTATAAGAAAATTATAAATGTCATGACAAGGAGGCATAATTTGTTAAGACTGGGAGAGAGGGTGTGTGTGGCACAGTTGATGGATTGAATTTAAAGAACCCTTCTCTTTCTCTAATTCTGACTGCAATTAGAGTAGTTTTGATAGTAACTAAGCAACAATAGATGAATAGACTAATTCAGTAATTAAAATGACTGTATCAAATGTAGATTCATAAAGGATAAAAAGCTTGACTACTGGTGATTACATGGCCATGGCTTTCTTATACCTTTCTTAATAAAATTATAAAAGTGGTTTCCAACGTTACCTCCTGGGAGATTTTGTAACTTTCCATTTAATGGTGTCCTTCAAGGAAGTTCAAAACTTCTGTAGCTGCTTGGGCTATTTTCAGATCAGCCAGAAATACTATTGATTTTACTAAATATTTCAGCAGAGTCTCCAAATTTGCAAGGCAAAATTACTTACAGTGTTAGCTAGCATGGGAATTTGTCCAAATTTGTGTATTTGCTAATTTTTGCAGAAAAAACATGATGAAAGGCAACCAGGTAACATTAGAAGTGGTGTCTAATTGGCTTGACATTGAATATTGTGATCACAGAAGGATTTTTTTAAGGGAGAGTCTAGTACAGTATTTCTTAACCTTGGGAACTTTAAGATGAGTGGACTTCAACTTCCAGAATTCCCTAGCAAGTACTAAAGTCCACCCATCTTAAAGTTGTCAGGGTTGAGAAATAACGGTCTATTTGTTTAAACCCAGTTCTACAAAAAATGAAGCCTGCTTAAATCATATTCATTTCAGTAACAAATTGACTGGACATGGATCTTTCCCATTTAATGGTGTCCTTTCTTTAAATCCTCCATAACAACAATGCTGTTAAAAGCTTTCCTGTTTAAAACCGTGTGGTGATTTCCAGTCTTCTCTAAATAAAATCATATGCATTGGAAAGTAATGGTAATACTAGAATTCATGCCTTGCTCCTTGTGGCATTTAAGCAATGCATGAATGTAATCATCTGATGGCAAAATCCAGGATGTACAGGAAAATATTTAATCAAATATAGTTGTAATCTCCGAGGAAAGTCAGTGCTTGATTCTTAATTCAGCATTTACCCTTTGACGAAAACTTTTTTTCATGAATGTTGTTTATGTAGAATTTATATGAAGGCTGGGTTTAAGTAATCAGTTTTAATATTTGTATTCCTAGGGAAAAAATTAGAATGATTACCAAGCGTGCATAATTAATGAATAAATTATCTCCCCCCCCCCCTTGCTTTCCTCCAGGTATAAGGAAATGCTAGATCTAGTGACACCACCCAGCTTGACTGTAAATAAAGAATATCCTGACATTCTGAAGCTTAACCTTTCTAACACTTATGCTACGGTTCCAGATGACATAGAAGGTAAGTTGACAATTCTGCTTCCACTTCAGATGCCTAGCTGTGAGTGAGCGTAGATAGAGTTGTAAAAGGCAGAATGAACAAGCATAGGGCCTAAGTTTGTATCAATCTTTTTCTTTGACATGGGAAAAAAAAAAACCAGATTTACCATTTCTGTGGATTGTTCCTAATTGTGGTCCTTTTCTGGATAATGGACTAGGATAATGGAAGGTCTGCATTATTCTAAGTCCAGCTCCTCCTCACCCCAAAAGAATTTCAGCTTTTCTAATTTATAGACAATTGGGTAAGAAGCTCTAGATAAAGCAGAGATATATACCATAGCTGTCCAGAATTGATAGTACTAGGTTGAGATCAAAGAGGAGTTCAAGTATGGCTTTTGTTGGCTTGTTGATTTTAGGTTAGTTAAAGGGCAAAGTAGAAAATGTCTGAGGAAAGATTTTTATTTAAATGTAAAAATAATGAGATTTGATATGCCTGCTATGAGTAATTGAAAGCCTCTCGTAGTACTGTGTTGCATTTCTAATGTCAACATTAGCTCAAAGGTTATTTTAGTTATTATCTGATGTTAGAAAAGTAGCAGATTTTAAAAATGCATTTATTGTTGGTTTCTCTGATTTTGGCCTTGGGCTTTGTATGCTCCAGCAGTCTCTAACAAGAATGGTAGTTTAATTTTCAATCTTCCCTGCTTTGCATATTATTCCTCATTTTTATTTGGGAAGCTTCAGAGAATGCCTTAAACAATATTCCGAGTTCCTCCAGTCTTAATTCTCTTGCTGAAGGTTTCTCCATTTAGTGTATAACACTAGTGTATAAATGCACTTCGACTGTTATACATTTGCAGGTAAATCCATAGATACATTTCACCCTGCCAGTTCATTTGCTTCAGTATGTCCTATGCATGTGAATATTCTAAAATGTTGAATATGTTTGGATTTCACTTCTTCCATCATATCTTCATAGAAACCCATTAGGAAATGAAATCTTATACAATATCACTGGTTTTAGTCGTGCGTAATTTAGAGGTGATATGGCCAGAGGAAAAGATGGTACAGTGGTCTTTTGAAATCATTCCTGTCTATTGCAGCATGTGCTGATGCTACTCTCACAATGTGGCTTTTTGAAAGATCAAGAATCCAAAGCTGACAGTGTTATAGTTACTTTTCATTCTCTTTCTTTCACACTCACAGACACACACAGAGACACACAATCTTCCTTCCAAACTGCGGTCTGAAGTTTCATGCTTGGCAGGTATTAAGACACATTCTTTTGGCATTTGAGGTTAGGCAATGGAAATTTATCTGCCTTACTTACCCCAGTTCCCATTTTCTCTCTTCACTTGGACAGTATGAAAAAATAATGGGGGTAGGAAAAGAAGATGGAATGTTAAATCTGTTTTTTAAATTATTGGCAAACGATGTTGCTGGACTACTTTTTGCAAGTACAGTTCTAGCTATTGTTTGCTGGAATTAAAAGTCCAGCTATCTGCCTATTGAAAGGGAGATGACAGAAGCCTTGCTTATTAAGTAGAATGATTAACTTTTGGCAAATATGTCTAATTCTGCAACCATAATATATTTGACAGAAACCTTGGATCACAATCTTATAGGTTTGAAAATATGAATAATTTTGAGCAGACATTATCTTGTAAATTGCTGTCGTGACTTCTACAGTAATGTGTCCTGTCCTTTCCCCAAAAAGAAAGTCCAAAGCTATTTTTCCTGATGAGACTACAATTGTACCCTTATTCAATTTCCATAATTGTGCACCAGTCAACCATGAATTGGAAATCCTAGATCATAGATAGATAGGTGTACTTTTAATACTGGCAATACGGCGTGGATTGTTGCTTTGCATGAGTAAATCTCACAGGATCAAATGGGAAGTAAATACTTCCAGATGAACGTCATCTAATCAGCTTCCAGATTGATTTTTCAATCTATTTCAATCTCTTGGACTTATAAGAGCAATAGAAGTTAGCGTTGCCTTGTTATGGCATCAAAAGGAAAGGTGGCTTAGAGAAAAAACATTTGTACCATCAGTGAAATAATATTATTGAAACGGAAAAACAGTAAGCTAAAATTTCATAATTAGCATCTATTACAGGTGGCTTTTAAAAAAAAAAAAAAGGTTTGAAATAATATTTGGAAATTTGAAATTGCAAATAACTTTTCAGTTTTTATTTTGTTTCCTTTTTTAAAAAAGGAATTTTTTTTTTAAAAAGGAAACATCAGTATGTTCAAATTTAGCTAGTAAGAGAATACAAGCTTTCATCCCAGTACCTATAAATAAGGTGTTTGTTGGAAGAGAGGGAAAGGTAATTTAGACCAAAGAGAAACCTTTAAAAATGGTTGAAATTGTGGTCCCTGGATTGAAGGAAAAAGACTGGTATAGTTAAAACAGAGATTCAGAAACAAATATTAAATGGTGGAATAATTAAAAGGAAATATCTGGAGAAAGTAGGAAACTCTATGCTAATGAGATTCTTTATATCAGCATTAAATACGTTGAAATGCTAATTTACCATATTAAGCACATTCTTATTAATTTAATGTTTGCAAAACAAGGCATCTTGCAAATGGAAGGCTAATGTAAATGGAATATCCATTATCAGTTAATTAGTTAATTAGCATTTTGAAGAAAGCAAACAGTCGAACTTAAAAATCTATTTGAGAATGGGACTACTGTATACTACAGTAGAGTTACAAGTTGCCTAAGAATCCAGCTCTCTTTATGTTTTGTTTTTGTGTTCTGCTTTGGCAAAGCAATCACAAGTTTATTTCAACTATCTTCTGCCTTCAAAAGAAAGGTAACAAGACATGAGAAAAGTGAAACAAACTCAGAGTGATATAATAATCTGAGAGAGAATTATTTTTACATTGCAACACATATAATTGATCAATGAGGGATATTCAAGAATATCCATAATCAGACTGGCAAATGGAAATTATGCACTGTGCTTTGCCAGTCTTGAGACTGCTAGTTTCAGTTGGCCTTGCAAAAAAAAAAAAAAAAGGAATCGTCATCCTCCTTAATCAAAAGCAGAATTTTTGTATTTTTTTTTTTAGATAATAGATTTACAGTTACCTGAATTATTTGAAATAAATGTTGGGATAGAGATGTGAGATTGCTGAGAATATTAAAGCCGTACTTCCAACTATTTAAAAGCTTAAATCGTTGTCTTATTGCTTTGTGCCGTTTTAGAGATTATTAGCAACACATTTTCAAACATATTTTCACTCATGACAGCTTAAGAGTTCGTTTTGTTTGGGAAACACAAGAGAGGAGAGGGGAAGGCAGCTTTTCTTTTCTTTTTACTGTTTTTTTATGTTTAAGATTATTCTGAGAATGGTTGAAAACTAGGAGCCCTATTTGGTCGCAGTATGTTTAACTATTGTGAATACGTATTGAAGCTGTTCCCGTCAACTTACAGCTTTCTGAGAGACCCATCTTGCTTTATGAGAAAACCATAACCCGTATATACAGATTACAGAATGATGACAACGATGCTATCCTAACCTATCTGTGCCTGAGTTGGAAATTAGATCATTCCAACTAGATTTTGGCAATTATTTTGACTGCTGACAATGTAAGAAAAGAGCCTTTGTGTGTAGTACTACAAGAGTGATATCTTCTATGGTACTCAGAAAATGAATGTAGATTTATGCATGATGAATCTTCTTTATGTATCAATACAAAGTACACTGTGTATAAGGCAAAGGGACACTTGATACTGTCTTGACCAAATGTTGGTACAATACTTGAGTGTTTTGTCTATGGTGGCCATAAGGTCTCTTCAAATTAGAACTGAAAAATTGAATTCAAACTACCTAATTTTTGAAATAAAACTATAAACAAAAGACTAAATGCCTATCGTCCATTTTATCTTACAACAATATATCCAAATTGTTTGGTTTTCTGAATGGTTGAGGTAGAAATGCCAAAAAAAAAGATGTCAACTAATTGCCTAAGAATTGTATGGTGTATTTGCTAATGGCTCTGAATTTTGTCCTGCTGAACTCTGATAGGCGGATACTTTATGGATACTTTCAAGCTCTTGTGAGATAAGTGAATTCCAATGGTTTGAGAACTCTGTGAGAATGCTGATGACTTTGTTTCTTAATTTTACTAAATGAGTTATCTAAGTGACTTAAATGTTTGCCATTAATGTTTGCCCTTCAAACAACAGCACACTTATCCATTGTCTCTTATTTTTTTTAGCTGGATCCAGATATATTACATTAACATAACCCATAACTTTGAGAACAATTATGAATGTGATTATTATTCTTGTACTGCAATTATTCAAAGATCTTGGCAAGCAATGAACAGATTATTATTTCATTGGCATTAATATAGCGATGGCAGTAACTATGCGAATTTTGTTTTACAGGCAACCGGAAATCTGCACCTCAACATTCTTTTCATCTTTACACTACCAAGTAAGAGAGCTATATTGAATGATTGCTGTCAGAATAAAACATTAGGGATTGTCAGTCAGTTATAGAAATATTCTACTGTGATATGAAGTACGTTTTCTAAACACATTTCCTTTGATTTCTCTGAGATTAATTCTGAGTAGAAAAGATAAATTTGGTGCTAATCAGTATGAGCATAGATAGATATACTGTATATACATGTAAACACACACACACAGAAAGAGATATTCTGAAAGCAAATTATTATTTTGGTAATGTCCACATATCACAGTAAATATTATCACACAACACATTTTGCCTTCATTGACAGGTGGTCTTTCTTTATCTGCTGATTGTCCAATATGTTGGGCTAGAAATCCTCAGAATTTTTAGTCTCATTATAGTTTGATTATGTATGCTAGAAATTAGGGGAAAATTCTAGACTGGCATATGTAATAGGCATCAAGTTGTAGAAGAGTACAAAAGTACAAAATATGATGTCATCTACCATGGGTTTAAACCAATTCAGATTATTTAGCAAACTTATTTTATTATTGAATGAAATGTACCCAAGTTTCATTTCAAGGTTTCATAGATTAGTCATGCAAATGTTGTTGCTCTTAATCATTTTTATGAGGGGTTAGTCCAAACTTTTTTAAAGGTGGCAGCAGTATTTGGCATTTAGTGACTGAACAAGTCTATGCTCTTTGAAAGAAACTGATTTTTCTGAATCCATTTCAGTCAAGGATCAGAGCTGGTTGTGAGAGAGTTGACTGCTCTGGGAAAGAAGTAAATGAATATTATCTTGCTGATTTTCTTTGGCCTGTCAGTAGCTTTAATATAATTGAACCAGCTGTCTTTTTTGGATAAGTCATGACACAATTGCTTTGTAGGAATTCCATTCTAATTAGATGTTTTTAGAAGGCAATTCCATGTGCTTTGACTTTAGCCAGGGGTAAAATTCAGCCGATACGCACCGGTTCTGCTGTACTAGTAGCGGCGATGAAGCTTGGCCCCGCCCACCTGCTCCTGTCGATGTTTGGGCCCTACCACTTGCCCTTGCTCTTTTCTGCCCTATATTCCCTCCAATTTTTAGATTTTTTTACTCACCTGGGTCACGCAGAACAGTTGTTCTGCGTGCCCACCCACCCACCCCCCGCAGCCTTCCCAATCAGGTGGGAAGCCTCTTAAGTGGAAAAATTGTTGTTTAAAGTGCCGTGCAGTAGCGCGGTTGGTGGAACCGGTAGTGGAGCTGGTTCAATTGCACCACTGATTTCAGCATACATAAATTACATCTTCTGTTTAAAATCTATCAGAAATTGCTGCATGAAATCATTCAGAGTATGAAGGGCCATCAGTATCCTTACGTCATTCATTTTTTTTCTCTTATCTACAGCTTAATATGTCTTTGTTTTTGATAGAATTCTACTTATCTATGGTAAGGACTATTAGACTGAAGTATTATCAGACAAACACAAAACATTGCTAATATTTGGTGGTGATCCTATAACTATCACTATTATAGCCTTTATGGCACAAAGTGCCTTTTGGACAGTTTTGATTGATATTCCAATCACAATGCTTTCTAAAATTGGAAAGCTGAATTATTTCAATGGATTGTAATAGGGCTGCCTCTGAGATTGGCCCAAAACTACAGTGCAAAATATGGATCTCGCAATTTAAGGATTGTATTAGAATTACTGGTATAATACCAAACATAAAATGTTTACCCAGAGGAAAGGTGACCATGAATTTAAAATAACACCCTTACCCAAACGGAAAATTAGATTAAAGAAAAAATAAATAAAAACTCTTAACTCTCCATTACTATTTTACAGAGAATATTAATGCTTCAATTTTAAAGATAAATAATTTGAGGGAGGAAAAGCTATTTTTCTCTTCCAATAAATGTCTTAATTATTTGTGTCATCTCATAGTCATTGCCGAAAGTGATCAACTGATGTAGATGTTTTTATTTCTTTCTTGATTAGACATTATCCCCATATAGTAACAGTTCCATCCTTTGCAACAATGGCTACTTATGGGCAGACTCAGTACAGTGCAGGCATCCAGCAAACTGCTGCTTATACTGCATATCCACCCCCCGGACAACCATATGGAATTCCTTCCTATTGTAAGTAATGCACTGGTTAATAAGAAAAACTTGGCTTTCTTAATTACTTGCATTTCAATATAATGTACAATTTTCTGGATAGATATAGTTGAACTGCATCAGGTCTTTAAGTCTAACTGCATTGATGTCTCTTAAATCGAAAAACCAAAAGATTACTACAATATGCTATTGAGAAGACTATCTCAATATTCAGATACTCTTCTCAATATGCTATTGAGAAGAGTATCTGAATGGTTTAATTCAAGATTTTTCATACAATGTTCTCAGAACAATTAATTGACTGATACATAACTAGTACTAAAACAAAACTTGTGATTGTTATAATTTTTTGTTGCAAAATCGTGTCTGACCCATCACGACCCTATGGACAATGTTCCTCCAGGCCTTTCTGCCCTCTACCATCCTCCGGAGTCCATTTAAGCTCATGCCAACTGCTTCAATGACTCCATCCAGCCACTTCATTCTATGCCGTCCCTTCTTCTTTTGCCCTCAATTGTTCCCAGCATTAGTCTCTTCTCCAGTGAGTCCTTCCTTCTCATTAGGTGGCCAAAGTACCATGTTTCTCCCAAAAGACACCCTACCTAGAAAAGAAGCCCTACCAGTGCTTTTCAATGCATGCGATAAAATTAAGCACCACCTAGAAAATTAGCCCTAATTAAGACCCCGCCCACTCCAGGGTACAGGGGGTGGGGTGAGGCACACAGGTAAAAATTAACCTGGGGTGGGGCGGGTGGAGCTGCCCTACTTACCAGGCCTCGCTCACCCGACACCTGACTCCCTGCCTTCTATGTCCACTTCTTCTGCGGGCACTTACCGCCACTCACACACATTGCCCCAGCCTCCGTTTCGTCTTCAGATGCTTTCCGGAAAGTCTTTCTGCAGCTGATAATAGAGCTCTGGGGTAATGCATTTGGGTGACGACAAGCCACCACAGAAGAAGAAGACACGTTCGCATTGCCCCAGCCTCCGTTTTGCCTTCCAGAAAGTATCTGCAGCTCTGTTATCAGATGCAGAGGGCTTTGCGGAAGGTATCCATAGCCGATAACAGAGCTTCGGATCGCCCTGAAGATCTATTATTGGCTGCAGAGAGAGATTTTACTCCGGTTCGCCAAAAAGTCTCCATCCGAATGCTGAAGGTTTAGAATGCAGGCTCTTTTGCTCACAGTAGGAAAGGGGAGAGGAGGATTTTGCTGCATGTCATTCATTCCTCAAGCTCAGCACAGACTGTGGGAAGGATAACATGCAGCAAAATCCCCCTCCCCCTTTTCCTCCCATGAGCGAAAGAGCCTGCATTCGGATGGAGACTTTTTAATGAACATCCAAAAAGAGTGCTTTCCCTGTGGCCAGAAGGCTGCTTTTGGCTGGGGGAGGAATGTCTGGGGCTGGGACGACCCAAGCCCAGAGCCCCCACCAGCTCACCATGGCCAAGGCAAGGAGCGCAGCTCCTCCAGGACAGCCCAGGACAGTCACGCCCAGCGCGCCTACTAGCCAGCCGCTGCTCTCCAAGCCAAGAGCAGCCTTCCGGCCTCAGGAAAAGCACTCTTTTCAGACATTTGTTAAAAGTCTCCATGGGCTCTCCTGGAGGAACATGGGTCCCACTCTTTTTGAATGATCCAAGACAACATGTCCTTTTTCTACCAAAGAGGCCAATGGGCGCGCCTGGTGCAACCGGCCTGGGCTGTCTTGGAGGAGCCATGCTCCTCGCCTTGGGCTACAGTGAGCCGGTGGGAGCTCCAGGCTTGGGTCACCCCAGCCCCAGGCACTTCTCCCCCAGCCAAGAGCAGCCTTCCGGCCGCGGAGAAAGCACTCTTTTCAGACGTTCATTAAAAAGTCTTCATCCGAATGCAGGCTCTTTCGTTCATGGGAGGAAAAGAGGGAAGGTGATTTTGCTGCATGTCATCCTTCCCACAGTCTGTGCTGAGCTGGAGGAATGAATGACATGCAGCAAAATCCCCCTCCCCCTTTTCCTACTGCGAATGAAAAAGCCTGCATTCTAAACCTTCAGCATTCAGATGGAGACTTTTTGGCGAACCGGAGTAAAACCTCTCTCTGCAGCCAATAATAGATATTTGGGGCGATCCGAGTCTCTGTTATCAGTTATAGATACCTTTCACAAAGCCCTCTGCATCTGATAACAGAGCTGCAGATGCCTTCTGGAAGGCATCTGAATGCAAAACGGAGGCCGGGTGATGCGTGCGTGTCTTTTTCTTCTGTGGCTGCTTGCTGCCACCCGCATGCATCTTTTTGGCTGCAAAAGAAGCAGCCCCGTGGACAGGCAAGATGTGTGTGTGGGAAATTATGACAACCCTAAAAAAAAAGCCCTAGCCGGTTTTTGGGAGGTCAAAAGAAAATAAGACCCGGGTGTATTTTGGGAGAAACATGGTATTTGAGTTTCATATTCAAGATCTGGCTTTCTAAAGAGCAGTCAGGGTTGAACTCCTTTTGGACTGACTTGTTTGTTCATCTTGAAGTCAAAGGATGTTGTAATTTATTCATGCTAATTTATATATTGGAGTTATTTGATTTGTCCCTTCATTTCTTATGGATCTCCATCAAGTTCTCAAAGCAACCTAGAAAGAAACCTTCAAACAACAGTTTGAAAAAAAAAAATCCTGCTTTAGTTGATGCAAAATTCAGCAGCTAAGCTGTTCATCAATTCATGATACCAAGGTCATATTTTTTCTGTCTTCAAATATTATTTATGCAATATTGTTGCCAATACTAGTACTAATTCAGTACTAGAAGTCAGTGGTGAAATGCAGCCTGGTCGCACCACTGATCCGATAGCGGCGGCAACGTTTGGTCCAACCCCCCCGCCCCAATGTTTGGGCCCTCCCACCCGCCCCTGCTGTTTCCTGTCCTATATCCCCTTCTTTTTTTCTTTTTTACTCACCTGAATCGCGCAGAACAGCTGTTCTGCGCGCCTCTGCAGCCTTCCCAATCACCCTAGTAAGCAAAAACAAGCAGTTTAGAAGCCACGTATGCACCGAGCCAGTAGCAAAACCAGTTGGATTCCACCACTGCTAGGAACAGTACTGAGAACAGCTCTATTATAATTTACATTTACCCATTTCCTTGTGACAAAGTTTGCAGAGAATAGGTACTTGCTTTGAGCATCTGCCTAGGTTTGCCTTCAGAAGTTGTGGGTGCTTCATCACGGGGTAAGAAAAGACTGGAAAACCACTTGTCTGAAATGATTTAGGATCTCCTGCTTGGGCAGGGTGTTGGACTAGAAGACCTCCAAGGTTCCTTCCAGCTCTATTCTGATTGAGTGATACAGATGTTAAGAAGCTGTAACTTGCCCTGATTTAGTCATTTTTATTAAATGGTCATAAAGTAAGAAATATTTTAAAGTTGGTACGGGTTTTTTATTTGTTAGTTTTCTAAGAACTTCTGGTTCACGGCATGCAAAGTTCTTGAGAATGTAAAGAACACGATATGTGACTTCAAGTAAAATAACTAGCAAAAAGATTGGACTGTGCAAATAACTACATTGATCGACTCAATTTTCTATGTATGTGCAAGTAACTCTGCATATGTTATTCTTCTTCACCAACCTAAAATGATTGTAGGCTTATACTGACTAAATGAATCACAGAGCATAAGTCAGCATGTTCATATGATCGACTGTTCCAAGACCTAGACCATAAAAAGATTCCTGATACTGAATCTAAATTTAAATTGCCAGCCCAGTTCAGTTTCAGTTTATTTTGGCATGACAGGTTTTGTGGTAAATTATAGGTAGCAATATCAGATTCCAGAAATTCAAAATGGATTACTACATGTTCTAACCTACTGCATTGCTTCTTAATTAATAGTATTAGATACACATTTTGGGTTTTTTTTAGTCATCCTTTAAAGATTTTGTAATTTTTCACAGCAATTGCCCTTAATCAGTTTTTCAACATTCTAGGTCAATATTCATATATATGTAGTTGAAAAGAATAGAAATAAGGAGCTGACATTACAAGTGAACAGTGCTAAGAGAAAGTTAATTATTAAATGTATATTATGACCCATGAGACCTTTATAATCAAGCATGAAATAAAATGTAATACTTGGCCATGAGAGCGGTTCAAACATAGAATATTTTGTAATCTGCCCAGGGTTTTTTTATGCAAGTGTTTGACAGATTTAATCCCTTACACTTGAAATTCTGTACTCTCTTCTCATGGAGCTTATGCATGAGTGGACATATGCTCTAAAGGAACTCTTCATGATTCATCATATATCCTGGATTATGATTTTTGAGACATAATAAACTGACTTTTAAACATTTAAATAAGTTCTCGGTTGACTAAATAAGTTAAAGAATTTAAAATCAGTTCATAAGCATCTCTACAGTAGAAAGACAGGCCTTATGATTCTAATTTTAATCATGGTGGCTAGAGAATTTTTTTTTCCTGGAATCAAACTTATATACTATATGTAAGGTTATCTTAGCTGGATGAAAGCCAAGAAAAACACTGAAACAGTTGTTATTAACAGCAGGTGAAGACTAGTCCTTTGGTGACTAACTAATGTCTTTGGTCCATTATTTTTCAAATAACATTTATTTATTCATCTATTTATTTATCGCATTTGTAGAACACCACCATCCCAAAGGACTTGCAGTGGTCCACAAAGATATGTGGTTAAGGGCATCTTTCTGGTTAGGGTCTGCGCGGTTCTTACACATCTTACCTATTTGCATCTTCTGAACAATAACTTCTCCTCTTTCCCCCCTCCCTCTTCATTACACCCACCATGCAATTCTGTACATTCTGAAAAATCCCACCTGGCAGACAACCAAGAACAATGAAGTACTATTGTTTTTTTGGCTCAAAAGTAAAACTATCCCAAGTTCCTAGACAAAACGGAGAACTATGTGGAAATTAATTTGGTGCCAAGTTATTTCTTTGTCTGAAACAGGCTTCCAGAAAGCATCTGTCACTGAAGATTAATTGTGGCCAAGCCTATAATGTGTTGAGTGTTCTGCATGCAAGTTGCGGATTGCAATCAGAATATAAATGTCAGGGAAACAAAAACAATTTCTCCTACCGTATACCCACAAAAGTCCAATTCAGATACCAAGAATTACGGAGTCGGTAACAGTAATTTATAATCACTCATGATTGCCCAAACAAATTGGCTTGTTTTTGGTATGGGAAGTTTATTTATTTAAAAGATTTCTATAGCTGCCAATCTTATGGCAACTCACAAACAATAATCAAGCAGGAAAAACAGTAAAGAGCTAACAAAAGACTTACTGGTGCCCAAATCCGACATATCCAGAACAATATTTAGAGCTTCCCTGGGCTCCAGGCCTTTCTAAAGCTTTGTGGGGAAAGCCAGACCTTCACAGTCTTTTTGGAAGGCCATGAGGAAAGGAAGGCCAGATCTGGAGGGTAGGGAGGGTTTTCCAAAGGGAAGAGTCATGTACCGTGAAGGTGTGATATCTGGGCCCTGCCAGGTGGCAACATTTAAGGGATAGTAGGCAGAAAATGCCCAAGCCTAGTACAACAGACTAGGAGATGATTTTGCAAATATCAAAGTTGTGTGGCATTGTTATCCCTTGAGGAAATTTGCTCCATTTTTAAAAATGGCTGCAAGAGGCAACTGTATAGCAGTGTTATTGGGCAGACACGCAGCTTGCAGTGGGATCTCTTCTCTTTTAAAGGTAAAATGTGATTCATATGGTGTTCTGTATACATCTGTGACCTTCCCCTGGAATTAATGTCAAGTGCAAGCTAAATGCTGTATAAAAAAAACCTTCTAATTCTCTTGAAAGACCATTAATAGAGCCTTCCTTATTCTCTAAGATATGAGTAAGAGTTGCAATTCAAATTGCCCCCCTGCCTTTGAACAATTCCATGCACAGTTTCCCTTCTCTTTCTTATCCAGAAAATGCTATGTAAAATTGGCCTTTATTTTGGAGATTGTTCCATCTTCTGCTGGATGAATATGGGGGTGGGGGAGAAACACTACTATAGGGACAAACACTATTGAAAACAATCGTAGTACATCAAATATTTGTGCCTGCTTCATATCAGCTTCCCAGTAATATACAGTATATTCCTTCTTCTTTGTCTCCTAAGCCATCAAAACAGAAGATAGCCTGAGCCATTCACCTGGTCAGAGTGGGTTTCTTAGCTATGGATCCAGCCTCAGCACGTCAACATCAGGCCAGACACCTTATGCTTACCAAATGCATGGTTAGTATGCAAAATCTGTTGCAGCCAAGGACACTTACAGAAAGAGTCAATATGTCTCCTTTAGTATTCTGCTTTGTTCCATTGGAACAATTTTCATTCATTCCATTCAAACAGCACTCAGAATGACATTGAGGCAACCTTGTGCTGCACAGACCGCCTACTCTGTACTGCAGGGGTAATAAACAGTGTTTACTGATCTTCAATTAAAGCATTATTTGTTTAAAAATATAAAACATCTAAATTTCGCAAAATGGGTAAAATGTTATAAAATCATTATGTTTTTTCCATGAAGATCCAAATGATTTTAGTTATTTCAACTTCATCCCTCTC
>JAEANM010002248.1:0-25040 GCA_017656035.1 Myanophis thanlyinensis
ATAAATAAATAAATAATTTGACTAAATAGCACAACACAATAATATTCCTGATTACTTTTCCAAGCAGATGGGTACAAAGGAAATGGTTGGAACCATTTGAAATGCAGGGTTTCTGGCACTAAACAAGTAGATTTGGGCAATTATTTTGATATAGTACTGCCTGAAAAGCCTTCTACAAGAGAATGTATATCGAAAGTATGTGATTAAGCTTGGGGTGGTGGTGGTTAAGTATACATATGTTGCTACTACACACTTACCCAGTAATCTAACTGGAATCATAGAGCTCAGATACAAACATCAGTGTTATTAATACAAATGTTTATTATTACTGGGTTCAAGATGTTAATAAAAAGTGATTGCTAGAAACTTAAAATTAGTCAACTAATGATCTTTATCTTAATTTATTCTTAATTGCCCTCAGCTGTTTCCTTCTTCTGTGGCCATACTCTACTATCCAGAGTTGGAAGGCAAATATCTGATTTGATGAAATGATCCATTGATAATGATTCTTTTGAAATTGATTGCTCATGTTATTTAGATCTTGTTAAAGCATAAGATCAAAAAGAACAAGTAGATTATCTAGTCAAATATCTATTTCTGAAGCACTGTTTTCTACATATGACTGGATTAGCTCTTAGTATGCTTTGTTCATGAACACTAATTCATATTTATGTATATGGATTACTGTAATTTATACTAGTGTATTATTAATCATTAATAGTGTAAATTAGAGTTTCTCACACAGAAAATGCTTCTGAGAAGTAGATCTATGTAAATAAATGCAGTATTTAATTATATCAGTTATATTAATTTATATGTATAGTCTTGAGAAATACCTTCATTGTAGTAAAGACTAATCAAATATGAAGTACAGTTATAATAATTATATTTTTCTTTAAAATATATATTTCTTCATTCATAAACAATCATTCCATGAACTAGATAATTAAGGTTTTTATATTATTGTTATAAACAAGAAGAATAGACTTCTTGTATTTGTATTTTAGCTTCCTAAGAAAATAATGATAGTTATTTAATAATAGTGATAATAATGATAAAACAAAAAAATGGAAAAATAAAATAACTGGAAAAAGTGAACAGATGAAAAAGAGATGGAATATTGGAATACTAATTTGAAGAGTTTATTTTCATTACCACTTTTGTTTCTCTGAATATTAATGCATATGAAATGTCTCTTACTATTTTCCACTGCATGCTGCAATTTTCCATATCATTTGTTGATTTGATAGGACTGTTTATTGTGCAGTGTCGGATAAGTGGCTTAGAAGAAGCGGGTAGGAGAGCTGGATTCACTTCCTCTGAATAGCTATCAAGAGGCTCTGGAGCTGGCTAGACTGATAAGATGTTTTCCAGGAAGTTGTTGTAAAAGAAGAGGTTCCTGTGTATTGTATTGTCCTGAAAGTGACAGGTCACCAGGAAGTGAGGGGTTAGAGCAAAGCAATTGATAAAACCTCAGCATAGTTTAAGGATTAAAGTACTGATGGAAAAGTTACACCCAACTAGTCTTTGGTTCTGTTATAAAATAGAACAGTAGCATAAAAACGGGGGAGGAACCTCTCAGTGTTATTCAGACTTAAATAAATCCTTGTCTTCACCTGCATTTCACATATAGTTTACAGCCCTATATGCCACACATTTCTTTGTTCAGCTAGAGTAAATCAAATAAAATGTAGAGATTTTAAAGCAGAATAAAAACATTAAAAATCTGTTTATAAGAAATAATAGTGGAATAAAAATGAAAAATGGTTTTATGAATTTTATCATCTTCATCTCAAGGTGGGGGAAATGTTTTGCAGTGTTTTTATGGAATACCACAGGGACAGACAGATCCAAAGTACAGTAGGATCTACCAGTATTGTATATCTCCTAGTCAAAATATTTTAATCATAGCAAGTAAATTGATTTAAAGAAAGTGTGGTGGCTTCCATTGTTAAAATCAGCAATCAATTATTAATATTAATTAATGAAACACTTTTATTGAATCTCTGAATGGCTTTGGTAGTCACTTTGAAAGTTTTGTCAGCTCTAGAATGATTCCAGATATAAATACAATATATCATAGCTCCCTTTTCTGTACTTTGCTCTGATTAATATACCCATGGTTTTAATGAAAAACTAAACAAAAAAATAGAACTCATAATTTCAAAATCTGCTTAAAACTGATATGTATATCATGTTATCACAAATCTGAGTTCTTTTTCTCTTGCAGACCCCATAATTAAATATAACCTCCATGAGTCTTGAAAAATATGTTTATATTTGTTTAGAAACTTTTATTGAAGCCTTGCCATGGTTGAATTTCTAGATGGAAAAAATTAGAAAAGTTAATCATTGCTATCTTTCATCTTTCCATTTTGCCAGTGAAAGAAAAAGCTTGGTATCACTGTAAAGGTTTACGGTATCCTATGAAATGGATTGTGCATTCACTTCTTAAACAGAAAATAAGTTTCCATAGAGATAGTGGGAATTTTATTTTCAGGATATCAGTTTTATAGTATATGGAATATTAAACAGCAAAAACACTTGAGGTATATGGTGTTGGTAAATGTGGATTATCGGTGGCTAGGTTTATCAAATTCTTCCAGAATAAATTCTGAGTATGATTAAGTTCAGAATGTGGTCAAAATCTTTCCATTTTAGAATGCTGTAAGTTAATTGGAAAAAAAAGGGAAAAGAATTGAAGTTAATACTGAACAACAAACAGAACCTGAATTCCAATTAATGTTGCATTCTTGCATTTACTGTCTGTAAAATACTTTGCTGCTTTCTCTTGCTGATATCTTACAAACTGTCACTCAGAACAAGCAGTGTAAAGCTTGTCCCAGTATATGGTTGATAAGAATAGGTGCCCTAAAACAGCCCCCCGCAATGCCCGGGCCACGGCCTGTTCAAAACTGGACCACGGGAAAAATGGGCAAGCACATGCCTGTGAAGCTACAGTTGCAAGAGCAGAGGGAACTTGTGCGCGAAGCTCCATTCATATGAGTGGAAGGTGCATGCATGCCGCTCGCACAAATAGAGCTGTGTGGAAACACATGCTCCTGCCACTCACACGTTTCACCCCTCCCATGCTGCTAGCTGGAAAGGTTGGAGACTGCTGCCCTAAAATATTCCTCACTGAGGGCCACTCACCCAAAAAGCCTGGTCTTGCTCTTCAGCAGTCAATTTGGTCTTGAACCCTAATTATCTCTTAGGCCTGAAAACATGTCTGTAATAGAGATAGTCTTTGTCTTACAACCATTTGTTTAGTGACCATTCAAAGTTACAATGGCACTCAAAAAAGTGTCTTACAACCATTTCTTGCAAGCATGAGTGTCCCAGCATCCCCACAATTATATGATCAAAATTTGGGCACTTGGCAACCAGCATGTATTTACTATGGTTGCAGCATCCTGGAGTCTTGTGGTCGCCATTTGCAACCTTCCCAACTGTCCTCTGGCAAGCAAAATCAATGGGGGAAGCCAGATTTACTTAAAACCTCCATGATTCTCTTAACTGCAGTAATTCGCTTAATAACCATGGCAAAAAAGGTCATAAAATTGGGCATGACTTATTTAACAACTGCTATGTTTGTCAACCAAAATTTTGGTCTCAGTTGTGGTCATAACTAGAGGATTACCTCTATGCTACAAATTGCCTCTAACAAAGGAGACACATTATGGTTTCCTGATTTGTGGTTACAAAATAAGATTATATTATTCTGCCTAGAAAGCTTCAAAATTGTGGTAGTCTTTGCAAAGGTTTTTTTTTTAAAATGCACAAGTATATGACAGACCTTTACAAGAAGTATCAATTTTGTTAAAGCTGAAGCTATAAGGAAAATGGAAATGTGTTGGTATTATTATAGTACTATGTTTTTGCTTCTCATGGTAGGAATGATTTAAAGCTTTTGTGCTTTCATTTTCTGGTGAAATAATAAGAATTTTCACCTATGCATTTTATCCAAGACCTAAAACTGAGTAGTTCTGCTATTAAAGTAAGCCTTTAATTACCTTAAATTTAAATTTAACTTTCAGTCCTGGGGTGCAGTTCCTAAATTGCTTAAAGAATCTATAATATCATTTGTTATCCAAAACATTTGCTAAGCTATGCTAAGATCAGTGCAGGCAGACTGTTTCTACAGCTGATTTAGTTCTGTGGCCCCTTTTCTTCAAATTCTTGTTTAATCACACTAATTTAATTCAAGTCATGTCATTCAATAATTGTTAGAAGATTTTGTGTAAAAGTGTTTACTTTTTACTGTTTTTACTTTTCTCTGATTCCCCCTACTTTGCTAATTATTATTTAAGCTTCTCCTGTGATTCATCTCATTGCTTTCTTTTCCATTCATCCTGTAGCACAGGCCTGTGTTGCTCATGCATCAATAGTCTTTCTTTTTTCTGCCTTGAATCCTGCCTTGATTTAATTAAGAGTTGGTGATTGAATGGTAGCAGGATCTATTTCTTCTGAGACTAGTTCCAAGGGCCTCTAGAGAACTGAAAATGTGAATATTTTTTCTAGTATTACTGGATTTATGTGAAAATATTAATTAAGCAGTCTAAAGGAGTTACTGTTTGCTGATCAAGCTAAGATTATAATTTATCTGGTATCAGAGTGCTGTTTTGTATTTAAAAGTTGTTAAAAAACAAGAACTAAAGAGTAAAAATGTGTAGTACAGTTTGATGTTAAGGATTACTAGTGACATGTTAAATACTGTGTACACTATTAGATCCAGTGATACATAGACTGATTATCTGAAAACAATAGGTACAGTAAATTATTATTATGTAAAAACACTTTATTCAACCTTGTTATCTGGGACAATTGTATACTGAGCGGCAGAATTCAGTCTCATAGAAAGAAGTCAGAAGGTGAAATAAACAGCATAGTTTAGAACAGTATGATCCAGGGTTCTTTCAAGTTCATAAATGCAATGGTTATAAGCATACATATACTACCAACACTTTATTTGATGTCCTTGTAAAAGAGTATGAGCTAATTAATTAAAGAAATTGTTATGGAAGGTTGTTTCTTCGATTCTCTGTTCTTCAGAGGAGATATTCTTCATGTGGGCTTTTACAAATAATATCAATCCCCTTTTACTGAATGTTAAAATTATAAAAAAAGTAAATCTTCACTTCAGGATACTAGCTTATGAAATATAAAGTTACATTGAGGTGGAAGTAGAGCAACAGCATGGGAAGAGGGAAAACAAAAACTGAACCGCTATGCAGCAGAGCATAAGTCTAGATAGCACCAAACAAACAAATTTATTATTTTATCCATATATTACAAAGAAATGGCAGCAAAAGATAAAGTGATTCCTCTTTCTTACTCTGTGTGAGGTGTAGTGTTGTGTTAAGTTTTATTCACTTATTTGATGGCATCAGTAGTAATGGATTAAGAGGTTTCTGTCTTCTTTGAGAGGAAAGACGAGATCTTGTGCTTTCATCTTATTTTTTATTTAGAAGCTACCATATTTTGAAATATGCCACTTCCACACAGCTACTATTTAGTACTAGTTCCTACAACACTTTCAAAATTTCACATATGTGCAAAATTTTAGAAAGATTGGCACCATCTTATATTGCCAATTATATTTTTAATGATCTGTCTTTAAATTTTATTTAAACAAGTACATTGAAGTTGGGCAGCCAATACATTTTAATATTAATAATTTTAATAAATCAGAGTATGTTTGCTTTGGTATAATGAGGATGTTATGTACTATTGAGTCAGACTTCCTGTGTGGACCAATATTTTCAATCTCAACCTAACCTGGGCAATAACCCACAGTTACTGCAGGGACATTCCAGTAATACTTTTGATCCCATCCATCTTATCAATTGTTTTCATGTTCTTATACTTTCAAGATGTAAGATGAAAATGTAAATTTGCTCACTTTTGTTTAACATTATACACAGCTTTAAAGCATTTTATTTTCATGAAAACAAGGAAAACTTTTTACTGTGCCTTGATTAAAATTTTGTATGCCAGATACAAAATAAAATTGTTTAAGAGCCAAATCTAGTTGTTGGGTGCAACTGTAATTGAACTTATTAACCAGAAATTCTATAAGTTTCTATCTATATACTATTAAAATTCTTGATTCCTGTAATCTTTAACTGAATGAAGCAGTGCACTATGGAGTAAGCCAATATGTACCTCAAATGGACTAATTTACAAATGCCTCCAACATTCAGGACCCAGGACTTCTTTGGAATTGAAATTTGGCAAATTTTATAAAATAGTTTATGTCATGAACATTATCATAATAGTTCAACATAATTCAAATGTCATAAAATATTTCCTGCACTGATGTTTGACTCTGCTACATAGGTAGATACATCTTTTCCAGCGAAGGCAATACATTAGGATGTCTGTTATTATTGAAAGCTTTGAGGAACTGGTAAGGAAGAAACATCTCTGAAAGGATGACCCAAGGGGTAATGGGTTGTCTAGTAAGCAAATCACATTATACATTAAGTAATTGCTGTTGTTACTCTGATTGTTATAAAAGGTTATAATTTTCATTTATCCAGACTCACAGCACAATCTAGCCATGTGTCAGCTCCTCTAGGTAGACCAATTCAAGCAATCAACTCCACAGGAACATTAAAAATACTTTTATTGAAATAGAGCCAGTTTGGTCCAGTGGTTAAGGCACCAGGCTAGAAAGCTGGAGACCCTAGGTTCAAGTCCTGCTTTAGTCATGAAAGCCAGCTGGGTGACTTTGGACCAGTCACACTGTCTCAGCCTAACCCACCTCACAGGGTTGTAGTTGGAGGGGGGGAATAAGATGCATCAGATATGTTAGCTGCCTTGAGTTATTTGTAAAAACAGTAAAGGCGGGAAATAAATAAACAACAGAATTCTTCAAGTCTAATTGTACTGTACTTTGCCCTTGTATAGTTCAGTGAATTAGGGAAGTTTCTTTACACCGTATCACTTTGGCAGTGGAACTTGCATATCTCTTCAAGTTCATCTCATTACTATCTACTTCAGGCCAGGAGTGATAATGTATAATTGAGTATCAGTATATGGATTACACCAATCCTTATGGCATTCCATAAAATGGCACCACCCAGCTGGAAACACATATTGAGGAAGGAACAAAATCACTCTAAACACTGCTTTTCATCTGTAAACTTCCTGCAGGCAATGTAGAAAGATACCGTGGCCAATGATATCAAAGGCTGCTAACCAGGAAGGATATTCTATCCCTAGCAAAGATTACAAAGTAGAGCAACCCAGTCTTGGGCCTATGCCCAGGTCTGAAACTAAACTAAACATTGTCTAGATAATCTACTTATTAGGGTATTTTGTGGCTGAATCCCTGCCAGTTGCTCAGCAACATTGTAGAAAAAGTTGGAGACAGAGTGATACTTACTAAACTCAATTGGATCCAGAGAGACAGCCTTAAGGGATGGGGACATAGTATAGCCTCTTTCAAGACTGAAGGTATAATCCCTTTCCAAAGTTCATAACCTTTCATATCTGGTACATATAGCATAAGAAATGCCAAATATTAATGCTTCAAAGGAGAATTTCACAAAATACATTTCCATATTTCCATACTTAATATCAAATATGTATTTTTCCTAAAAGCCTTAAAGTTGATTAACCGTAATTTAATTCAGTCAGGCTGTTCCTGTATTTTGAGTTTAGTGCAACAACAAAAAAAATCTGACTGCTGTCTTTGCCTGCAATCCTGTTTTCTTAATTACTTAACTCTTAAAAATACATATATTTAACAAAGCGTGCCTTACATATTAAAATCTCTTGCTTCAAATTTTATTTGAATTTTTTTAAGAAACAGCATTCTTATACATTAATTAATTATTTCAACATCAGAGAAGAAAGTAGATGTCCCTGATGCTTGGGAGTAGTAATCTAATATGATTCCAACCCCCACCCCTCCCCCAAGTGGGTAGCCTGCTAGGAGTCTCTACGACCTTCTGATAATGAAATCTCCAGATGGTGCCAGAACATCCGGTCCTGCCTGTTATGGGGGCAGTGACGAAAACTTTGTTTGTTTGCTAGGGTAGCAGAGAGGCTGGAGAAATCAAAGTAACAGTGTAAGTGATTCTATAAACAGATCAAGCTATATATTTCCTTTTTCTGACATTGCTTATGCTTGTTCTCTCTTAAACTATGGTTGCTGGGTCCTCTGCCCTTGTTTGCTCTAGGTATTCTTTTGTGTCTGTTTGGAAACTTATAAAAAAAGTATTACATAATAATCACTTTTAAATTGGATAATTAAGACAAACCTTTCATCTTAATATTACAATTAAGTTTAGTAACACTAACAAAGAACATAAAAATTCAAATCTATTTCTAAAGCTAGAATAGAATAGATATCAGTGAAAAGTTCACATATAAATGGTGTGAACAAAGGCTTTTCAGGGAAAGATCTATCTGTATGTGAGGGAATACAACATTATATTGCTGATAGCTTTCCAAAATGCTATGGTTACGTATGGCACATGGTAGTCGGTAGGCACATGGCAGAGAGTAAAGTACAATATCTACTTGGGCCATGCAGTACTTCAGATTCAGTCTTCAAAAGGTACTTCAGAATGTGCAGGAGGACAACATACCATCTGTCTGCAATATTATGAAGCAACTGCAGCTGTGCAGTCTCAAAATCCACTGTGTTTAAGAAAAAAAGCATGAAGCACAAATGCCAAATTTGCAGAAGAAGCAGGAGATGTGAGGAAGACAATGTTATGTGGGTTACTAAAAGCAAAGTACAGTAGTGAATGTGCCAATAGCTGTTTTACATTTAGGATTTTTTTAGCCCATTGTCTAAATAAGCTGAAAATTAAATCCTTAATTCACTCCTGTATTTATTCTTGCCTATTGATCCCTTGGAAGAACAGAATTTGGGGCATCTTCTCCCTTTCTTCCTTTGGGGAATTTTCTATTCTCTAATTTTACAAGCTAATTTTGTCAAATAATTTGATTTCAATCAGGTTTAGTTGATTTCAGACTTCCATAAATAAAACTCTTATTATCAAACAGTTAGTATTCTGTTACTATAAACATATAGAACTCCCAAGTGTCCGCATGCTATATATGTTTGGAAACTCTCTAATACCACATTTGGTATTGTGGCTTGATGTGGCTTGATCAATATATAGTATATTTTCCTATTCCACCTTTGTTTTTCTTTGGATTTTTAACAGTTCGGGTAACAACTCCTTGGGAATGCAGAACCTTGCAATTATTTAAAGACTTTGCTTGTCTTAATAAAAGCACTAGCTTGAAATAGATTTTTACTTTTATGTCACCATGAACAAAACTTTTTCATTGATTAACAAGATTCTTTTTTTATTTGTTCAGCCCATCTCCAGAAGAAGGAATGGGAGATGAATTTGACCTGATGGATCACTCAGACTTGTACATCTTAGACTTCAGTATGTGAATATTTTCTCCTCATTAACTACTTTATGTTTAAACCTCTTGTTTTAAAAGCATGTCTGAGGTAAAGCTGGCTCAGTGAAAAAGCAATGTGTAGATGTTTTAGTTTTTCCTTTATTTGATATCCTGTGCTATGTGTTACTCTTTTTTCAGGTCCCAGTTTAAAAACGCTGTGTAAACTGGCAGTGATTCAGTACAATCTGGACCAGTCTTGTCTCCCTCATGATATAAGGTAAAATATTTGTCCTTATGGTGGTATGTTCAGTATCTTTGATCACAGAGCCTTAATGGTGTAAGTAGCTGCCCTAGCATAGTATTGTGTGCTCACTGAGAGAAACTCTACAGATGTCCTGACAAATCAAATTTGAGACTTCACATCTAAGGCACATACTTGGAATTTATGCACTCTGCCTGCAGACATTTATGGAAGAGGGGAGCAACTGGCTTTCAATGTGACTATGACAAAAATTCCATAGCTTGCTTGCTTGCTTGCTTGCTTACTTACTTCCAAGAATTGTTTGCATCTTGTTTGCATCATCACTTTTTTGCCATGATGGTTTATAATAGATCTCTGTACAGTGAGCATGGATGTTTTTAGTGTTAGTCTCCATTATTCAGTGTTTGTTGGAAAATCTTGACTGTTGCTCTGTTTTACTATGCTTGTGCCTAAGTCATGGCTCCTTGTCGGTAGCCATGGCTAAGGGAAGCTTTTGTACAGATTCAGCTTATGAGCCAATTGCATTTATCCCTGGATTGGGAGGACTTGCTTATGGCATTTACCCTGTAATCCTAGTTAATGAACTGCAACATGCTCTATAATGGGACTACCCTTAAAGACCATGCAGAAATTATATCTGGTCCAGTTTTGAGTACTCCATGGTTTGCCCATGTATCAATGGTGCTGTGGGAGTTGTGCTGGCTTCCAGTTTTTTCTCAGGTACAATTCACTGATTGTCTGTATGCTTCTAAAAATCTGATTCTTGTAATCATTAACTTGGTGAAACAGTGCAAAATATTTTGAACCAAGGGTTGAACCAAGATGGGCTAGTTTACAAAATGTATGCAAAATCAAAGACCTATAACTGTTAGGCAATTGAAATTTAGTAAATTTTATAAAACATTTTATGACATAAACATAAAATGTTATAAAACATACAGTTCAACATGAGCTGTTTTCAAGGCAGATACATCTCTGAATGTATCTGTTTTTTTCAGTGAATGCAATATTCTAGAATCTCTATTATTGTTGAAGACGTTGAAGAATCTGGGTAAGGAATTATTTCTGAAAAGACAATCCAATTAGACATAGGTTGTCTAATCACCTTAAAAATTCTAAATGGCACAGGTTAGTCTTCCTGAGGGTATCTGTCCATTCCACTAGGTTTGACAGAATGGCCCACTCAGGTCCCTTCCCTTAAATGTTGCCATCTAGTAGATTAGAACCTAGGTAATGTGCTGAGTAATGGCCCTGCCCTTTGGAATACCCTTTTGTCTGAAATCGGGCAGACTTTAAAAAAGCCATCATTTCCCACCAGCCTTTGGGTAGTATGAGATTGGACCCCAGTAAATGTCTAGCATTTTTTTTTTGTCTGAATACAGTATACAGGAATGTATTGTGCTTGAAAGCATCAGGAGTGACTTTTTTATTTGGTTTTTATTGCTTTGCTATTGTTCCAGAGCATCCAGAGAAATGCTGCAGAAGATAGGGCAGGGAGGGTTCTATAAATCTGATATAAATGAAATAAAATAAATCTGATCTGTTGTCTTTTCAGATGGGAGCTTTCAGCAATGACAACTAATAGCAACATCAGCCGTCCAATTCTCTCTTCCCATGGATAATTTGGTGTCATGCTCCTACCTGCCTTCAACTCCTTGCCTTGCAAATGTCACCTTCTGTCTTCCTCCCTGTGCATGAAAGTTCAGCTTATTCAAAAAAGGAGCACTATTTCAACACAAAGATCTCTTTACTGACCAATATTGGAAAGGTTCCTTTTGCCTATCCCACTGCCACACTAGTTGCAGCTATAACTTTGCCAAAACCTTGATTTAAAGATAGCATGCACGCAGAATCAGCTAATGCATACTACAAAAAAAAGGATGCCAGATGTGTTTTTGCTCTCATAACTGAAGGTTACATCTGACAGCCATCTACTGGTATAGTATCTTTTCATTAATAGAGTCAAAAGAAATATAAATCTCAGGACTGTTACAAGACCAGCATATGTTTCATATGCGCTACAGAATCAAAGGTGAACAAAGCAAGGACTCATCAGAATTCAGCTTCTCTATGTCTCAGCAATTTTGAGTGCCTAGCTCTCAGTATTAATGTAAGAACTGAACTGGTGCCCTATCTTAAGCCATTTTCTTTGTTTCTCTGAGCACGGAAAAAAATTGCCTAGTCTTACACATTGTGGAGGTTGACCAGCTTGTTTTCTGCAATGGACACCCGGACGATCTCCATATGATACTTAAGCACTTGCCACCTTTACAGTGGTACAGATCAGAGCCTTCAGTGGAAGAAAGTAGAATGATGACTATCTGGCCAAGCAAGGAGTGGCAACCAACATTCTGTAAGACTGAATCAAATTTTTTTCTGCGTGTTATGGGAGTATTCATCACAAGATCTGAAATGCTATCACCCAATTTAATATGTACAAGCAAAAGCTCTGAATTTATAAATACCAGGGTGGGGGAAGACAAACTGTGTCAGTACTTTATATGGCTAGAGGACAAGTGATGGACTAATGCAGAGAGTATGAGGATTTAGAGTCTGCAGTCCACAAATTAAGACTCTAATTTAAAAAAATGTATAAATTAGTGGCTAAAGGAGGTGAGCTGGAGTGTTACCAGTTCAAATCTTGGTGTGGCCATGGACTTGCTAAACACTGCCGGACAAGCCGCACTTGGTTTCAGTCTCACATCAGAAATATAGGAGTAACACTTTCTTGCCATATGGGAATATTGTAACAATTACAATATACAATAAGTGAAATGTTTGAATATTCAAAAGTGCTATATAAATGCTGCATATTTATTAAAATTGGGTTTCTTCATTATTAAACAAGGTTTTTAACCAGTCAGGGTAATCCAAGTGCCTTAAAATTCCCTAATTCAATTGCTCCATGAGATTATTTAATCTGGTATCAAAACAACACAGTATTTATGTTAAATCTTTGGGGGGGGAATTGTTTACTGCAAGATTAATTTCATCCCCAAATTAACATTATGTGTTGTGACGCATGAAAAAGGTGGCCTTATAAACATAGCAGTATAAGAAAAATAAAAGTTAATACAGGCAGTGTAATTTATAAACATGTATGCATAAATTAGATTTCTTACAAATGCATGTATATTACATTAAACATGGATATGAATGAGGCCAACACAAAACCATATAATAGAGACTTTCTGGTGCACATGCAGCTTGTTCCTTGGTTTTTACTTCTATGTAAAGTATACAAACGTATCATTTGGTAAAAGAATAAGCTGTCATAGAGCTAGGCATCTCAGGATAATATTTATGTTTTAAAACATAATGCAGTTCATTTGTCCAACTTTTATGTCAGAACTAGGCAATGTTTATTACAACATGATAAAGAAGGACTGATCCAGATACCCTGTCTGTTCCCCCCCCCCCCCAGTTTTCTTTTACCATATACATTTCATTTTTTAATGGACTTTGCTTAAATGAAAGCAGAATGTTTGTAGACTGATTTCCCACCACCCCACCCCTCCGGGCCCAGATGAATCATTTATTGTCACACAATTCTTAAAAAGTATTATCAATTTGTTCCTTTCAGATTTATCTAATAGGAAAAAGTATGGTTTAGTATATGGAGACTCACAAACCTGGTCTGCAAGGCAAACTTTGGAGATGCTCTTAATAATCTTTTCTGAATCAAGAAGAGGGATTTTTTTCTTTATTTGACCAACAGTAGGCAGTTGAGTTGAATTAGGTTAATAATATTTTTATTATAAGAAACAAACTGGGTGCCTTTTATTTATTTTCAGTATTTTTATCTTCAGTTATGCACATACTGTTCAATTTTGTTTTACTTTCAGTTGTCAATTTAAAAAAAAAGATACATCTTTTCATTGGAGGGATTCTTAATTGAAATTAGAATATAACAGTGAAATGCTTGTTTCAAAGCCCTGGCTAGCTTCAGTAAACAGATTATTTGTCTCTGTGCCAACATAGCTACAACTGTGACTCAAGTAACTATGCCTCAAATTCAGGCAAAAGGATGCACAAGGGATATTATTAGTTTCAGGTGAATTTAATATTGGTTACCTGAATTTATGTTAGTGGATAAATTCCTATTTATTTTTTACTCCACTTGGTACTCTGCAGATATATTTGGGATTATAACTCCCCAAATTCCAAAATAGCATAACTGAATATGTTTTCTGGGAATCCCTGTAGTATCAATACGTCTGGAAGGTATGAGATTAGAGAAAGTTTAAATTTTTAGTTGCATTATCAAACTACAAATTCCAACTTTTGCTTCAAAAAGAAGGGAGTCTATGTAGTATATGCATTTCTATTTCAGCCCACATAATATTTATGTTGAAAATGAAATTCTTACCATTAAAAGAAAAAGAAAAAGCAAACCCCATTTGAAAAGCAATGCAAAATAAAATACAACCAGCGTTTATTGAAAACTGTGAAAAGTCAATGTTAGAAAATGATAAGGAAAATTGTCAGCGGGGTTTGGAAAACAGTGCACACACTCATGACATGTTCTGGAATAAAGTTTTCACAACTTTAAAAATAGAAAACTTTGGAGACTTATGAAAGTGGCTTGGGAGAGACAGTTAACATTTTTTGACCCTGCTAAAACAAATACATCATGTATTTGTTGAAAAAAAACCTTACAAAACTTACTTGCCGGAGGTAGAAGTGGAATGAGCATCAGAATGCTTTTTCCATGAGATCAATGCTTCAAGTTGAGTGCATTTTTCCCAAGTCCTGGCCCACTGCACATTTTTGCAGAAAGATGCATGCATCATAACTTGCCCCAGCTTTGTGCAGTGCAGAATACTGATATATCTTAGTTGCTTTTGTAAGTGGGCAGACATTTTGTTCCTTCTCTTTTTCCCACCTCAAAAAGAATACATTTTTTAAAATAGGTAAATACTGAGAAGTCTGAACCCTGCATCATTGCTGGGAAAGTTTAAGAAGAAGCTGCTCAACATAGTCTTAATAAGCAGAGATGTTTGTGCACATTTTAATTAGCAATCCTTCCAATCCATGCAATTTTAAAGATCACATTCCTAAAACTGAAATTTTCAATCTCACAATTCTCTGATTAAAACACACCAACCTGAAACACATTTCTTCTAGGTAGACAATTGAATCAGGATGGAGGAGGCTTGATTAGAATATTGTCTGGTCAAGATACAGAACCCATAACATTGAAATTCAGGCCATGTGAGACTTATCACAAATTATAATTCTAAATAATAATTAGAATTGCTGGTGAAAACTGGCACCCAACCCATGTTTTAGTGTCAAGAGTTTTATAGAATTTATGGAAAGATTACGAACTTTTATTCCTATAGAAGCACTACTTAAAATAGTCCATTGAATGAAGAAATGCTCTATCAGGGTGTCCAGTCACAGTGCTCTGACACAAATAGCAAATTTATCCAGGCATGGAACCTTATGGCAGTCTAAACACCTTCATATATAAGGACATAGAAACAAGCACAGGAAATCCCAGAGTTGTTCATTTGATTTATATTCCATGTTCTGCCGGAGGGTGCCTACAGCAGATTAGGTTTTAAGTCATGATATACATCTTTAGAAAGGGAAGCCTAAAAGGAGAGGAAATCTCATAATCTTTGAGGAATAAACAGAATGAGCAGCGGATACTTGTTGAGAGAGGGACAAATGATTAGGGGTGAGAGGAGGATCAAGGAAAAAGACAATATGAAAAATTTTAAACACGTTGCAGAATTTTTTAAAAACAATGTATTCTAAAAGAAAATGTGTTTTGTCTGAGCTTACTGCAAGTACCACCTGGGTGACCCAAAATACTGACACAAAAAAGGGGGGAAGCTTGCACTTTCAACCTTGCTGCCTCATTCTTAATTTCTTATACCTCCATTACTTTCTTTTCCCCTTAGCTCACCTTCTTACTAAGCAAAGCATCATTGAGTTTTTGAAAATTAGAACATTAAAGTTTGTTGGAGGGTATGAATATTAGCCATATCTGTATTTACAGTAGTAATTATTTTTTTAAGTGGCATTCTATTAAGATACTTTTTATAAACCATAGGGTGAAAATGGCATTAAACCTGGGCCCACATTTTATGAAGGAAATCCTGAACCATAGATAATTTTCTGCCTTCAGAAAATTGGATAGACTTTCTCCCTCCTCAACCTTAGAACACATAAATGTTCCCTCAAAAGTTATCAATTAAGCCCTCTAGATTTGGGCTGGCCCTCTGAGGTAGCTGAGTCTAAGCTACTCAAATCAAATTTTATTCATCACATGCACAGTCATACATGGTACGAAATACAGTGAAATGTGTATGCAACTGTTCGCGACCATAGGTAGTAGAGCAAGAGAATAGTATACACGGAGGGAGAATAAGTTAGGGAGTGATTGAAAGAGGTAGATTATGGGAATATTTTTTAGTCCTGGGTTGTTATGGTTTGGTTTAGGGTCCGTATTGCCTGTGGAAAGTAGCTTCTCCTTAGTCTCTCTGTGTTGGCTTTCAGGGAGTGGAGGCGCTTTCCTGACCGCATCATGGTGAACAGTCTGTTGTTGGGGTGGCTGGGGTCCTTCATTATTTTCCTGGCTGTAGTTTGGTATCGTCTGTTGTAGATGGAGTGCAGTTCAGGGAGCTTGTATGTGCACCACCCTCTGTAGAGCTTGCCTGCCCTTCATGGTGCTGTTTCCGAACTACGTAGTGATGTTGCCCATCAGGATTCTTTCTACTGTGCAGAGTAGAAGTTTTTGAGCACTTTTGGGGGCAGTCTGAAGTCTCTCAGTCATCTAAGATGGTATAGGTGTTGCTGGGCCTTTTTTAATACGGTGTCGATGTGTCAGGTCCATATTAGGTTCTGCGAGATGTGGACGCCTAGGTATTTGAAGCAGTTCACTCTCTCCACTGGGCTTTTGTTGACGGGTCTGGTATGTCCTTTTCTTCTTTATGCTGTAGTCCACTATCAGCTCCCTTTGTCTTGCTGGCATTGAGGAGGAGATTGTTTTTCCTGATACTAGCTCTAATCTTGTCTAGGCCATCTTGTTGTTGTCAGAGACCAGGCCTACCACAACGGTGTTGTCAGCAAATTTAATGATGGTGGTGGAGTCTGTAGTGACCGTCCAGTTGTACGTGTATAGGGAATACAGCACGGGTCTCAGAACACAGCCCTGGGTGGCTCCGGTGTTGAGGGTGAGTGAGGTTGAAACATGCCTGCCCATCCTTATGACCTGTGGTCTCCCAGTTAGAAAGTTGGAGATCCACCAACATAGGGATGGGCTGAGGCCCAGGTGTTTCAGCTTGCCAGTCAGTGTGTTGAATGCTGAACTGTAGTCCACAAAGAGCATTTTGATGTAGTTTCCTTTTCCAGTGTCCAGATGAGTGAGTGAGGTGTGGAGGAAGTGGGAGATGGTGTCATTGGTTGAACAGTTATGACGATAGGCGAACTGTAGGGGGTCCAGTGTGTCCAGCAGTGAGGAAGTGATGAAGTCTCTGACTAGTGGCTCGAAGCATTTCATTATTATAGAAGTTAGGGCAATGGGGCAATAATCATTGAGGGTAGTAGGATGTGGTTTCTTGGGGACGGGGATGATGATGGACTGTTTAAAGCATGTGGGGATTGTCGATTGGAGTAGGGAGAGATTGAATATCTCTGTGAACACCAGTGCTAGTTGGTCTGCACAGGATTTGAGGATGCGGCCTGGGATACCGTCTGGACCTGCTGCTTTCCTGGTGCTCACTCTCCTGAAGGCACTCCTCACTTTGTGCTCAGAGATGGTGGGTGTAATTTCGATGGTGGCATCCTCTTCTTGTCTGCAGGCCTTGGCCTCACTAGCGTTGGTGTTGCTAGTACCATTGGCTCCATTCACTGGGGGCTCAAAGCGGGCATAGAAGGTGTTAAATTCACTTGCCAGGGACATGTCTGTAATCATCTTATTGGGTTTTGGAGGTTTGTAATCTGGTATTAATCTCAGACCTTGCCACAGTTTCTTTGAGTCAGTCACCCTGTTGGAACTGTGACTCTAGTTTCCTTCCATAGCGCAGTTTAGACTCCTTTACCACTTTCCACACCTTGTATGCCACAGTTTTATATGGGCCCATGTCGCCTGACGCAAGTCCTGCGTTATAGGCAGTGGTACTCCAGCCTCTTCTCAAAAGACTTGTTTTCAATATTCTCTGCCTATCTCTGAATTCATTTCAAATTCTCTATATATTAAGGATGGTCAGGTTTCACTGTTGTGAAACCACTTTTTTTTACTAGTCCTAAAACTAGTTTGTCTAGTAGTTAAAGCATCATGCTAGAAACCAAGAGGTTTTGAATATTAGTCCTGCTGAAGGCATGAAAAACCATGCCTAAAAACAAGGTTATTGTGGGGAAAATGGGAAAAGGAGAATATTAGATACGTTCACCACCTTGAATTATTTATAAAATGAAGGTGGGATTAAAAAGTCTAAAAAAAATTAGATGGAGATGTATCCTTTGAATGCTAATCCCAGTTACTTTGAGCACCAGAATTTAATTGCCTATTGGTTCTTTCACACATACATGTTTTCACAACCTGTATCAGCAGTAGTAAGGCAAGAAAAAGTGACTATTGCCATTGCAAATAACGGAGTCACAAATTCTGGCTTGTCTACTTCAAATCACCCAGAAACCTACTGTTAAATCCCATTCCATCTTCTACCCATCCTTGTTTTATATACTTCATAGGTCAAAATTGTACATGTAACTAGATGCAGCCTTCTGAATGAAGAATAAAGTGCCATGCTGACATTGCAGGATTTGGAAACTTCTGTTCTGTTAATCAGATTATATTAAATTTTGCTCCAGCAGTATTTTCCTTCTCATTCAAGATATAATTCAGAGTTTATTAAGTATAATACATAGATAGAATGTGGCATTTTTCATGCTAAATTGTTGCCCATGTGTTGCTTCTCTTTTTGGAGATACCTTGTTAGTTATTTATTACATTTATATCCTGCCATAATCTCACAATTCTCAGTGGGTTTTTTGTGTCAAGGTGAGATGCCCTACTGTTATGTATCTTGTGTCCAATATATATGCCTACAAACATATATGTATTGTAAATATTAAAGCACCATGCAGTATTAAGGTAACTACAACTGATGAAGGAAATCTGAAAATCATTATTGTAGGCTATTACATGTTTAACAAATGACAAACACTTGCTTGGGATTTAAAAGAGAAGGGGAGGCTTTTGCAGATTAAATGAATGCAGCAGGCCCAGGATAGCTCCAGCAGGACATAAATAGCAGAGAAGCTCAGGTAATTATCGTGTCCTTATTCTTACCTGCAAATTTGGAGGATAAGCAGCTGGTGAAGCTTTTTCTATGCTGATTTTTCATAATGAAATCTAAGAACCATCTTTTAAACCAACATAATAACCATTTTATGTGATCATGCAGTATTGATTTAAAAAAAAAATACTGTGAAATAAAGTCTGGTTGCTAATAGCTCCAGAAGAAAACATGACAAACGCAGCAAATATCTGAGACCTGTTAAGACCTGCAAGTCAAGGTAACATTATTGTTTTGGGCAATTCCTATTTGAGTTTCTTCCTTGGCAGCTATGTTATCAGTCATACTATTTGGTATTGCTCTTTTTTCCTAAACAACATCACCAAGCAGGCAACCTGTTATCAAATAATATTTCCTCTCTTATATCTTCCAGATGAGCTAACCACCTTCACAACAGCAATTATGCTACCATTTTGTTGATTCATTTATTTCACTCTTTTCATTTTTTTTTTAAATTCTACAATGACAGCTTGTTCACAGGGAAAATTATTAAGCTGCAAATGAATACTCATCTACACACACTGACAGGTATCATCCTACCATTCTCTACCCAGGTGTCTTCTAAATGAATTAAAAGACAAATTGTCATGTATATGATTCTCCTCTAGCAGAACATCTAGGCCCAACACAACTAACAAATTAGAAATTCAACCCCAACATATATGAAAAGTGCCTAGACTGGGCAGTTTGTCCTCACCGTATGAAAAACAAATACATACAGAAAAAGGTTGGTCACTATTTATTTCCTACTGCTCATCTTGTCTGCATTCAAATTGCTTGAGTCTGCAGCTTTTGAAGAAGTACATCGTTTTCTATGCTACTAGCGCTGCAGATAAAGGCCTCGATTCAAATATGTATTTGCTGTAGTTTTATGTTGTTTTTTGGAGATCTGTACCCTAGGGTGTTTAATTTACTATTATCTAGTTTGCCAAGCCATTCACTACATTAAAAACAGCATGGTTCATTAAAACGCATAAACTTAATGGATTCAAACATAGATCAACAGCAGGGGGAAAAGTTTCCACTAATCAAGCTCAGTTCCTAGTAACTTCAGGAAGATGTCCTTGCTGTTTTCTATGAAACATACTGAAATGGTTCTCCAGTGCTGGTTTCCAGGATGTTTTTTCGGCTTCACAGGCTAACCTTCAGCTTTGGAAGTCTCCCATTTAATAAGTGCCAATCAGGCCTACTATGAGCAAGGTAAAAATAATGTTACCTGTTTCCTCCTTTGTAGAAAGAGGCACATGTTGGGTGCAACAAGATGTGAGGAGGCATCTCCTGAAATATTGGAGTGATTCCTCAGAAATTAATCATATCCACCAAAAGAGAAATTCTTGGTAAAAATGTGCCAGTATCTGAGCATAAAACACATTACTTCTTTGAGGGAAAGTACTCTCAAAAATAATTGAAAATTTAGGCCTTTCACATTTAAAATGAGGTCTTACACGTACATAAAAACCTTCAGATACCCAGTAAAATTGTTGGCATAATCTCCCCCGACTAATCAAAATGCAAGCAGCAGCTTTTGTATCTACTACACTTTCAAACAGTCTTCAGTGGCATTCCCCATGGAGTGCCTCACAAGGGTCTTCTGAGAAATTTATCCATGTTTATTTTGACTCCAAACAACAATAGAACCCCCGGCTGCAGTGTGTGGGTTTTTGTTTTGTTTTTTAAATTCAGAGTCACAAAAAGTTTCCAGAAAGCAGAAGTACTAGGGAGGGTTTTTTAGCACAATATTCAAAATATATGAGGAATTTGTATCTCAGTTTTAGATGGGTAAGAGGCAAAGGTTTTATTATTTTGAATTAAATGAAAACAAAGAACCATAGGGAATTATAACTTTGTTAGTTTAAAGTTCTGTATATTCTCGTATAGAACTGCATTTCCCAGTTATGCCTTGATAATGATATTTTCTGATGAAATCAGTTTAATGCTGGATGTCTTGTGCAAATGTCTCTTAAAAATGGGGTAAATCTTTTTTTTTTAATCTGGAAGTTGAATTTCCATGGAGATAAAGTGGTGGAAATACATTCCAAAACTAGAAATAGTAAAGTATAAAATATGTAGGGATCAGATGTTTTCCTTATTTTTCTCTTTCAAGAAGCAAGCTATCTGAAAGTAAGATAGTTCTTATCAGAGGTGTGAACTTTTGAAATTATTTAAGCTCCTGGGCTGCAGATTACTCACTTCTGCCTTATATCATCAAGGTGCCAGATATTTTCCTAAGAGGAGTTGAATAATACAAGTTCAAATGTTGCACCTTTATTCAAAAGACCTCAAAGTAGTAAGGGAAAAAGTAAACTTCCCTGATAATCTAAAGAGAATTTGTCAGCCAAAGCAGGGGAACTGGGAGATGGGATGTGCAAACATTAGAGATAAGGTACCATTGATAATGACTGCCATATATGATGAAGTTTAACTTTAGCAATATTGCTTGCTATCTAAATAAAAAAAGGAAGGAAATGTAGATTCTGACACAAGCACTAGGATGTAACACAGAGCCAATCAATAAAGATGACTTCTTGCTTATATGTTGTTATCTGGATGGAGCTTTTCTTTGTAAAAAAATTTGCCAGTATACTAATCTTAACCTAGATCACTGAACTTGGTTTTCAAAGGCTGCAATATTTTTTAAATCACAAGTTTAATTGGATTTGCACTTTATGCCTAATTTATATAGAATATGTCAGATGTGGATAATGATGATAGTTGGATTTGCAAATGCTAACATAAAACATAAATCATACAAGCCATATTATAAAATAATATGATGGGTGAACTCAGTCTATGCAGTGGACCTATTTGCGTCTTCTGTGATGACTGCTTTTCATTGGTTGTCAGATGGCAAGATCTCAGCAGGAGGAAATAAATTTTAAACTTCCCTTATCAGATTCTCATTTTTATTGAGTCAATGAATCAACTATCTATTGTTCTTTTATCCTTTCCTACTGACTGACTCAGCTGCAGAAGAAACTTTGGTTGCATGTATTTTAGGAACTTAAAAAAACACCCTCCTCAGCCTATAAATAAATCAATTTATATATTATGTATTGAACCTAAATCCAAAGCTCAATATTCAGAACACAAACATCATTAACAAGCAGAATAAAGCTGAATTTACAGTTTGCAGATATCAGTCATTTTATATAGCAGTTGACATGTCATTGAACAGAATATTAATACATGATCCTAAAGTATGTTTGTATGTATGTGCATTTGAATGTTGTTGGATATCAAAATCATGTGGGTTCAAAAGCAAAACAAGGTGGCATTTAGCATACAGAATTTGCTGGCATCTAAACTTTAATGCTGTACCCAAATGTCACTGCAAGAAGTTGGATGTTATTCTGCTACATAATCAGATGATCCAATACTGTGTTAATACTGTGTCCAACTGGTGACACAGAGTTATGACAAATGAAAAAGGAAATTGCACACTGTTAGTTTGTGCACTTTCCTCATAGAAATTAACCTTTCATTATGATTATTCTGAATCACTACCTGAATATGGAAATGAATGGGCATATGCTGTTGGTTACAGGGCTTCATCAATTCCAAAGCCACCTTTGGAATGAAGCAGGATTGAATAGTATCCAAGAGCCTCTAAGCTATAAAGCAGCAAATTCAAATCTTCTATTTGTTATAAACATTCTAGACTTAGCATCAATTTCTAGTGCTATGATCCACTGCAGAAAGACTAGACCCATTAGATAGCTCCTCTCTCGGGGACCAAGGGATTTGGATAGGTTCCAGAAGGATCTGGGGGTTGTTCCTACTCTTCTGTATGGCCATCCAAAGGCCCTGGTGGTGACTTGGAATAAACTCAGGCTTTGGATTGGAACATGCCCATACAACCTTTCTCCTCTCAGAGAACCCTGTTTGTGGTTTAAGGAAGAGCTAAGAGAGAGAAGAGACATCTAGAATGTCACTGGTACTTGATAAGTAATGAACTTGACAGAATGTTGAGTTAAAGCTGCTATTAAAACCTACCTGGTGGCAATGAAGGAGTGAAGCATCATTACTCCTCTGCTCTTATCATAAATAGCTGCTCAGTGGCCATGTTTTGGTGACAGGAGTCTCCCTGGATAAGGATGGGTTGAAGAGGGCTGTGTGGAGGAATTTTCCCAGCATCCATTAAAACCATTCACAGTTGTTCTCAGTTTGGTGCTGGTTTTGTTGCAGGTGTGGTGAAGATGCCTAGGGAAGATGCATAGCTCTGCTATGTAGGAATAGTTTGAACCTCTAGGATCGAATAAAGTAGTCAGGGTCCTTAGGGCTGTGAGTCAGGCCACCTGGTCTTTAGATCCATGCCTCCTCCTGTCTGGTGAAAGTGGCATAGGGTGCGTGTCATGTGAGTGGCTTATAACAATGGATAGTGCTTCATTGAGTGAGGGGATTGTTCCTTCATTTCTTGTGGCTCACTCTTTACAAAGCCATTGCTAGATCCCACTATACTGGACAAAAATTGTCTAATCTCCCCTTTTGGGGAAAGATGTTTGAGAAGACTACTGCACAGCAGCTTCAGAGGGCCTTGGATGAAGATTATCAGGATCCCTTTCAATCAGGATTTGAGTGGCATGGTGCTCTGCTAGTTTGCTTCCTTTTTTCAGGCCAATTTCAGGTGGTGGTGATTGGTGAGGAGAGATCCTGTGTTCAGCCTCTGCTATGTGGGATGTTGTAAGGTTTGATATTCTTCCTCTTCCTATTTAACATTGAAATGAGGCTGCTAGGTAAGCTCAACATTGTGTGCTGATAATACACAATTGCACCTCTGTCGGCCATTACAATATCTCTGCCCCAGTGAATTAAGTGATGTTATGAATACCTTATCTCATGTCTGGAAGCTATGAGGGTCTGAATGGGGAACAACAGGCTCCAGCTGAAGTGGCTCTGGGTTTGGGGGACTTCTGGTTCTAGTACTATGTCACCTTTGATGCTGGATAGGATAGCATTGGCCCAAAAGACACTGTTTGCAATCTGGGGGGTCTTCCTGGACTTCTGGCTGAAAGAGCAAGTGGCCACTGAGGTTAGGAGGCCTTTTGCATGGCTTCATATGCACCAGTTGCGCCCTTTCCTAGATTGAGAGTTCTGCTCATGGTTACTCAAGTGCTAGTCACTTTTCATTTGGATTTCTGTAATTCTCTCTACATGGGATTGCCCTGGAAGGGTATCCAGAAGCCCTGACTGATTCAAAATGAAGCTGTACAGACAGTCATGTTTGCCCCCTGACCAGTACATGTTAACACATCTGGTTTGCAAATTGCATTGATTGCTGTCTGCTTCCGAGTCCAATTCAAGGTGCCAGTTTTGATCTTTAAAGCCCATCATGGCATGGGACCAGGTTATGTGAAGGACTGCCTCCCTCCAATGATATCTGTCTGGCCCATCAGGACTGGCAAAGGAAGCATGCTGCAGGCCCCTTCTGTCGGAATTACATCTGAGTGGGTCTCAGAAGGTGGAGCTTATTGCCGTGGTACCCATATTGTGGAATCTTTTCACCTGGAAGTGAAATTAGCTCCATCCCTCTCAATTTTCCACAATTCCTTTAAGTTCCGGGGTACTGGGAAGATGTATGATGCCTCCCTGCATCATACTGTGATTAATATCATCCTCTCCTGTTTTATGTATCTTTTTAATAGTTATTTTTAATAGTGACTGTTTTTATGTATTTTAATTAAGTACTATATGATACCCAGAGTTACTTTCATGTGAGTATACAGTACAAATATAAATACATGAATTAGTCGTGTTTCTGTTATCTTCAGGTCCATTGGTCAGAGGTTTTGGGCCTGTAACTCAGGCTGGAAGAAAAAAAATGAAGTGGACTCATTATGGACACCAAGCAAGGGCTTTTTCAATGGCAGCTGAGGTGCTGACAGGTAGTCCTGATGCAGATTGAGCTAACCATTCAATAACCATTGTTAGCAATTCATTTTGAGTCACTCACGTCTGCTCAGAATGACACACTACATTCCTTTCACATCCTGTCCAATTTATGGGGGCACCACCGATCAGAGTTTATAAGATCAGTGGCAATTGCTATAACCACACCAAATATTAAATATTAAATATTTATTTAAATA
>JAEANM010002249.1:0-25036 GCA_017656035.1 Myanophis thanlyinensis
TAAAAAGTTTATCAAAATTTAAAATTTTAAGTATATTAAAATATTAAACTACCCCAAGGTATCAAGGTATCAGGCCAACATTACCTCTACTCTATGTTGTATTTTGATGTAGAAAAAAAAATCAATTTAAGAAGGTGATGTTGAATGGATATTGCAGATGCGATAAAACATTGGGAGAAATTGATGAAAGGTCTGTGAAAGTAGGAAGATATGGTACTACTTTAACTATATTCACCAAAACATGGCAAAGAAATTAATGCCCTCATAGAGAAATTGTTTTCAATTTAGAATAAGTAGGTTCATTTTTTGGAAGTCACTGGTCTTGATTGGTATCTCTATTTTAATCAGCTCCTCCTTCAACTTGAACATACTGAATTACTGAACTAATTCCAAAGGCATACCTGACATCTCTTACTTGTTATTACTTGGATGTTGGCCAGTTTATTTGAGAATTCAGAAAACTGTTGGAGAAGCATAGGCATTGGGCCCAAATTGAGTTCCTCCCTTGCCCATTTTGGTTCCTAAATTAGCTACTGCTAGAGAAAAAGTCCCATGTTAAGTATCCAAGATGTAATTATATTTGATGATGCAAGATACAGATGAAGCATATAGCCACCAGGCAAACTATATGTATGTGGGAAACTGTTATTGATATTATAAAGACATCTGTATCAGCTTATTGGGGAGTTCTTGTTTTTAATACACAATGATCTTGGTTATTTTATCATTTTGGTTAAATTTGACCAAAGACTGCTTTGAGGTTAATGGATCCAAACAATAAAATAAAAATAAACCACACATAAGTTACATTTAGAAACAATAGAACTTCTTTTATAATGAAACTAATCAATCCTTTTATAAATAGCACATCATACAAATTATTGCAATGAATCAAAGGTTTCTTGCTTTGTCAACAAATGTAACTTTTAGTGCTGTGGTTCTTCTAAGCATAATTAATTAGCAGCTATAACTACATTCAATTTATGGAACTGATGCTTCCATAAAACTGCCCTGAATGTTGTTAATATGGCAAGCTACCAATATTTTGGTGTCCAGAAGCTTATGTATAATTTATAAAACCATCAACCCAATGGTAAGTGAAGGGAACAATAATTATCTAATCCCCTAAAGTTCAGCTTGAAGAACTGAGAAAAATCTCCCTAAATTGTTGCCTATCAGAAATCAGAAATTTCTGATCAGAAATCATCAAATTTTCACTTTAAGATTCTAAGAAAATATCATTTCCAGATTATTCCCTTTCTTCTATTCCATCTGTTCCTCATCATTCCATCACCCACCCACCATGACTATAACTTGTTGCTTTTATTCTTATGAGTTAAACTGATTGTTTCCTAGTATGATTTGATTGCCTGTTGCACCCCATGACTATCATTAAGTGTTTATCGTATGATTCCTGATGAATGTACAATTTCATTTTAGGTACATTGAGAGCATATGCACCAAAAACAAATACCTTGTGTGTCCAATCACACTTGGCCAGTAAAGAATTCTATTCTGTTCTGTTCTGTTCTACCTGACTCAGTAGATATGAATAAGGTGGGCATTATCACTGATATCTTTTTGGTAACTGTGTTATAGGGGAGTTCCAATTTCTGTAGATTACATAAATAGAAATAGAAATAGGTAGTCTTTGACTGTTAATTTCTCTGTCACCTTTATAGAGATCACTTCTGATGTTTGCCACACCCATACACCTTTTGTGGTTTCAGCTGATTCTTATCTGATTGTTCCTCTGGTTATGACTATTGTTAAGAATGTAAAACTAACAATTGTTGGGTAAACAATATATAAACCAGGATTGTTACTTTAAGAATTTTACTTTACCTCTAGGTGCTACAGTTTTAAGGAAAATGTGATTAGCTACTGCTTCCTCAAGCAGTAATAAGAAGGAGCCAGAATCACTTATGGGTTGTTGGTTATTGAATGCAGGGTGTTCGTTACAGAAGAAGAGCCTTGTGTTAACCAGCATGTATACTGTGAGTCTATGCTACTGTTTGCAATCTCTGTGTATTTGTTACTAGACTTTGAGAATTGGATTATCCCTGAGCTGAACTGTTTGATGACTGACTTGACTGTGAACTAATTCGGACTGACTGATAGACATTGCTAAACCTCTATTTCCAAGAAGGATTAAAGTAAAAACCTATATTTTTCTACTCAGTGTCCCTGTATCTTGGTTTGTGTATTTTACCACACCACTCTCACAATGTTCCACTGTGTACTCATTCTCCAAATGGAGGACCATCTTTAACTATTTTTTTCTACCTTCCAAGGTCACTCCCACATTACAGTTAGTAACAATAGGTATTATTCTTTGCATTAAAAGGGCAGAGGGAATGACCCTGAAAGGCAGGAGGGAAAGTGGCTACCAAAGCAATGGTCAGATTAAAGGAGTTTGAGCCAGGGAAAGAATGTAACAAAGGCAGAGAGGACACCTTCAGTCTTGTAAGATTCTGATATTATAGCAGTTATTATACTTTTGAAATAAAAGGAACACCGACATAAGTGGCATTCATTTCTTCAACTATGTGTGCTGTGAGGGCTTCACATTTTCAGGACTTGACAATGGCAGCAAAAAAAAAAAAAAAAACCCTTCTACTATCAATTTAAGCAAAATATCATTTCAATGCAGCCTGACTCTTCCTGAAGTCATATCCATTTTTTCTTGGCCACAATATGAAAGTGGTTTATCATTGCCTTTTTCTGAGATGTCTTTCAATTTCCATACTTAAACTATCTCTCTAGATTTTTCCAGGGAACTCCCATTAATTTCTAACACATCAAAGCCTGTTTATCATTTTTCAAGATTATATCCTGTCATCCTCAAATATTCCTATTCAGTGACTAACTTTATATAAATAAAGTATGTATTATGTGGGAAAGAAAAAGAAGGCAAATATTCTTTTTTTTTTAAATGTCTCCTATTTTACTGGCATAGTAAGGAAAAGGATCTAGATTATATTGACTAGAATCTGTTGCCTAACACTTACCACACACTGCTTTTGCACCCCTATTTCACTATCTCTGTGAAATCAATGATTTATCAAGCTGTGAGGATCACACCAGCATTAGGATTTTTTAAAAACATCAACTTGTCCTAAACACGGCTGCTAAAGCGCTATGGCAGCTGGCTGGAGAGAAATTTATACTACTTAGTCTTAAGAAGTGCTGTAGACTTCTATTAGTTTCTGGGCATAATTCCATCAATTTTATCTGTCTTCATAAATATGGATGTTTGATGGATATGGTCAGTGTTGCTTCAAAATAAACAGAACAGAACTTCTGAAACTCTAAGTTGTTGCACTTGATTTTAGCCAAATGTCCAAGAAGCTGTGAATTTTTCTTCTAATAGCTGTAATAATGGCAACCAATTAGATTGGTTTGAAAGGGAACTAGTCACATTCCTGGCAAGGTCAGGTTATCTATGGTGACTATTGATAGATGTAGTAGAATGCCTAAACTATCTGGGATATGATTGTGGAAGGGGAATGTATCAGCCATAAGCAGTCATCACCCCTTAGATTACTGTAATATGTTCTACTATGGTTGATTCTAAATAGCACTCACATTTATTAGTCCATGATTCAGCAATGTAATATTAGCTTGTATCTATCACCATGAGCATATTATACTCTTATGCCACCAGTCTTCAAATCCTGGGCTTGGACAATCTGGAACTGTGCCACCTGTGGTCCGATCTACACAAAATTGTCTGCTACAACATCTTACCTGTCAACGACTACTTCAACTTCAACCACAATAATACATGGGCAAACAATATATACAAACACAAGGTATACCACTACAAACTCAATTGTAAAAAATACAACTTCAGCAACAAATTGATCTACACCTGGAATGCTCTGCCCAACTCCATTGTTACAGCCTCAAACCCTCACAGCTTCAGCCTCAAACTGTCTACCATCATTCGGTAGACTGTCTGTCACCCCATTCCTGAGAAGTCTGTAAAGGAGGCGTGCATAAGCGCACCAGCATGCCTACCATTCCTGTCTTACTGTCCCCATTTATCTGTACTTACTTCCTTTGTTTATGTTTATATCTATATCTGCTATCTTGTACATGTTTGACAAACAAATAAATAAAAAAAAAATACCTGGGCTTTTGGTACTGCACAACCTTTTTAGCTGTTTCTAAGTGCAGTTCCTAGTACCAGTCATTATATGTGAAGTCATACATTTTTTGGCACCAAGATATTTATATGACCACCTTCTTTAACTGGAAACAACCTGCACCCGAGGGAAAAAAGACTCCCTGTGATCTTGCATTACGTTATGAGGGAAAAGAAGAAAGAGGCTCATATGTACCGGCTCTGAGTTAGCACAGAACACAGAGGTTCTTTCATTTCATTACACATTTAATCAACCTTCCCTCTAGAAGTTGGCTCCTACTGGTTGGTCTTCCAAAATCCTTTGAAGATTGAATTCTTCTACAGGGTCTGTGACAGTGGTGGCGAACCTTTTACTTACCGAGTGCCAAAAAGTACACGCTTTGCACATACCATCCACACTTGCGTGCAACTCCTCCACTTGCGCTGTATGTGCGACTGCACCATCTATGTATGCATGCAGCTTTTGCATGTGCAATGCACACATGCTGCACACAGACACTCACGAACATTCGCATGTGCATGTGCATGCTCAGCTGGAGGTAAGTTGGACAACAACTTGTGTGCTCAGCAAGATGGCTCTGTGTGCCACCTGTGGCACCTGTGCCATAGGTTCGTCATCACAGGTCTATGATAAGTGACCCTAGTTTGATGGTACTGATATACAATCAGTACCAAGAGTACCTGGTTTGATTGTACTGACATTTTTTGTTTTATAATTTTATACTACTACCAGTATTTGATACTACCTCAAATGTTCCTTTCAATACCTATTTTTATGGAAGTTATCTGAAGAAATTATAGGTTTCAAGAAGGTAGAGATGTCCAGTTGAGCTATATGTTACCTTATACTGTATCTAGTCTTGTTCTAGGTATGCACACATCGTCCTAATATTGATGAATGCTCAGCACCTACAGATAAAAGCATATGGATGAGATTTTAGACAAATTCCAGAATATAAATAGTTATCTGTTAACTGCTGAGGTTTTCAAAGTACATGCCTTTGAACAAAATGATGGATACTTGCAGAAATGAATCTTAGCTAAAGGATTGATAAATGCTTCCTGAATGGTAAATGTTTTCCACTTTTGTTTGAACATTGTCAAAGCAGTAGAATATATACTTTATGGAAAGGAACAATGCGCTGCAAGCCTGGAACACATAAAGGAAGAAATAAATAAAATGAACACATTTAAAGTACTAATTTATAAGGCTGTTCAAAGCTTCAAGATTATACTTCACAGTGATAAATGTTGGTGTAAAACTGCTTTGTGAATATCCAATTCCCTCCACCCCTCCGTTTCTGTAGGCAAAGCAAAGGTTTGTGTTTGCTCCAAGACCTCATCCAACAATTCTTTAAAAAGACTTCTGTGCAACTGATTGTCTACAGGCACCTTTCACTTGACCACATGAGACCTCAGAGCAACAGAAGCAAAACAGTATGGCAAAAGGCTGGCTTGCTTCATGACACAGCTTCAAAGAGAGGCTTCATATAAACTTTGTCAAAGAGAACCTCCTTTCTGCAAATTGTTTCACCTTCCTGCTTTTGACAAGGTGAAACATCACTTCGGTGGTGCAAAATGCTTCACTTAAGTGAAAAACAGTCATCTCACATAAAAAACACAGGTTGGCTTAGTCAGACACAACAAGAAACAAAACAAACAAAATGCTTTTAGATGGCTTTTAGCTGTTGCTGAACATTTCCTTGGAAGAATGACATTCTTTCGTAGGGATTCACCCTTACAAGCTCAGTTGACATTGTTACTGATGAAATGCAACTTTAGATTGCCAGGAATAGTTTAAAGCTGGCTATCTCTGCTCAGAAGTCCTTCACCTCTTCCCAATCTCTAGTTCTTAACTCACAAAGAGCAGGGATGCCCTATTGCAGGGGTGGACAATTATGGCTCCTTCATGACTCGTGGACTTCAACTCCCAGAATTCCTGAGCCAGCCTGGGAGTTGAAGTCCACAAGTCATGAAGGAGCCATAATTGCCCACCCCTGCCCTATTGTATCCATAATAATTGGCATTAGGAAAGTTTGTGTGCTAAGCCTGGCCTTTTCTCTTCCAGACTTCATTCTCTTACCTTTATCTGTATTTTCCAGGGAAACTAGTCTATAAGGCGCCTCATTTCACAATATTCACAAATACCTAACATTTAAGCAACATTCTTGAACAGCCTATTTGTTTACTTGTTTTGGCTTAAATATTGCATTGTGATGGGTGTGATTTGAGACAAAATGTGTTCTAAACGTGTCCAAGTACAGATAGATGGATTTTACGTAAAGAGAATTGGAAGCTTCGGAGAAATGATACCACCCATTCATGATTGCTGGGAAACTCATCTAACTGTGCTTTAATAATTAATTAATTAAATTTAAGATCTCATAATATAAATCAGATTAGGCCGGCTAATTGTCACAAAAAGTGAGACACTTCAAATGAGGTGAAGAAAAGGGTAAACCACAGATCTTTGTGAAATCTCAAGATTTTTATAGCCTTCAAAGGCTATGGTTGAGGAATTAGAAGTAACTCTTAATTGAGGACATCTGTGAATTATTCAAGCCTGGAACTCGCTCCACACCATAGTGTTATACGTATACCTAACACAGTTTTTATTCTTTTTTTCTTTTGTGACATCTCATAATATCACAGAAATTCAAAGAAATAGACTAGGAATGAATTTATGGAGGCACAGAATCAGTATGGAGTTGACTTAAACTATATAAAGATAAATATAAAGATTTCACCTGTCAGTTGTGTCCAATTGTAGGGGGCGATTCTGATCTTCGTTTCTATATAGTAGGCAAACAATACAGTTTTCCCAGGTTAGTAAAAATCTCTTTTGCTTCATGAACTGATTTTCTTCCAAATCTGTTATATATCCTTAAAGTAAATAATATAAAGCAGAGAGGCTTATTACAAAAATAGTCTTCTAACTTCAATATTCCTATATAGGTGTTTCTCCTGAGTAAAAAATCTCCATTATCACATTGAAGTTTGTTCTTCAGGGATTTTGGTGACAACTCAAACACAGAGTAGTTACATTTTAAATTGTATTGTGTTGGTGCAATGGAGGTGCAGGGGACTAGGGATATTATTCTGATGCGTGTGTTATAATATTATGGGCTAAAAAGTGACTTCACTACAGTTTCTTTGCTTTGCTACATCAAAAGAACATGCTGATGGATGGGATAAAATTGTGGCCCTCACAGTTTTCTTTTGCAGTGATTTAGTGATGGTGTTCACTTCAATCTAAGAAAAGAAATCACATCAGCCTTTGGAATGCTTCCTAAGCTCCAGTGCATAAAATTAAAATTTACAACACAATGCATCCCTTCACTTCTTTAAATAACTCAATCTTTCTCAACATTATATTGTATCATAAATGTCCCCAAGGCTTAGCTTTGAAAAACGAGTAATTGCAAACCAGGACTATTAGCTCAATGTTGCATACAAAAATTGAAAGGTCCTTTAAAAAGAAGAGCACATGGTTACAACATCACTAACAATAAATGATGCTCAGAAGCAACAATCACAGGCTCTTGTGACAAGGTGCAGCCATGTGGTAAGATTATTTTAAGTTTCAGAGATAATTGCTCATGACAATGTTGGCAAAAAGGCAGCAGGCCAAAGAATGCAAGCTCTTAAGACTGTGTTCTTTTTAGAATACCTCCATGTGTGTTTTATTAATGGTTTGCTATGTGAGAAGAATTTTTTGCTGTTGTTCACATACAGGAATTATAAATATGGTGTCAGAATCATGGTTTTCTCTTCAGAGGAGAAAATGGGAGATATAGTTATTTGATTTTTCTGCCATTCTGTATATACCTTTTGTTACCCATCTAAAATATCTAGATAGGATTGTGCACCAATTGACATAGTGATTATCTGTTCACTCTGCATGAAATATTAATACACCTTCTGGTGACTAAGGATGAACTCTTACTGGTTTAATGTTGGCTAAAATGTAATAATAGAGCCAACTATGGAGATTGCCTAGCATAAATGAAAGTGATAGAAAGAATTAGTCTTCTTCAAGCAGCAGCAAGGACATGAAGTTCTTAATGCAGTGGTGAAATTCAATTTTTTTTTACTACCAGTTCTGTGGGCATGGCCACAGGATTAAACATCACCAAGCACAGAATTAAACCAAAGTTACAATGTAATAAAGGGAGAGGCAGTTTCTGTGAGCAAGGCAATAAAGATTAGGCTAGAAACAACTGCCCTGTTTACAGGATTAACCCTGTAAAGTTAATCTTTATAGGATTAACCCTGCAAAGTGGGGAAAAAATGAGATTTCTTCTAATAACCCGTTCAATAGAACCTGTGTGAACCGGCTGAATTTCACCTCTGTCTTAATGTATGTTCAAATTCAAGTGAGTAAACATTTGAATATTTAAAATTGCAACTGATTTCTATTCTATTTCTATTTAACTTGAAGAACAAGGGGTTTAAATTTTACACTTACCAACACTCCAAATAATTTACCCCTGGAGTTCCTGGGATATCTTTATGGCCCAAAATGTGATAAAGTGACATCAAAAACAGTCAATAGTAGCCCCACCCATCAGACGTAAAATGGAAGGGTTGATTGTACATTCAATCAACTGACCTTTTAATAAATATCTTGCTCTACTCCCAGAATCCCTGCATAAGGAGGAGTTATAGAAAGTCAATTGGAATACATTCTCTGAAAAAAGGAGCATGGCTTCATACAGCTATATTAAACTATACTGTGAATGCATACATGTATACTGTACCCATTACTACCTAATTACATACTTACAAATTATTGCCAGTTTTACTGTTGTCGTGTTTTACTGACACAAAATATGGAGAATGCAGAAGGTTTGAAGAAATATAGCTTTCTCTTCTACGCAGATGAGGAAAATACTTCAACTGATTTCTTCCTGTCTTTATCAAAGGCCCAACACCAGTGGGAAGGTAGAGGAGCAAAAGCTGATAAAAAGAGAGAACACAGCCAAATCTCAGAATTTCTTCCCACTCCTATGAATGCTATCGTGCAAAAGTACACCTATTTTTTTTCTAAGAGGAAAAGATAACAAGAGATGAACCTGTAGCTTCTTGTTCCTTTCTTTTGTTGAGTGGGCACATTTCGTAGCCCCTTTTTTTCTGTTCACCAGTTTGCAGAGTAACTAAACCATGCAAAAATATTTTCAGTCCAATGGGGAGGCATTCCTTGGAAGTCAAAGCGAAGAAGAGAAGAGAAACCCAAATAACCATAGACGCAGGGACATACATTGTTCATCTGGCATGAGTGGTGTCACAGTTAAGCTTCCTTGGGCCAGCAGGGAGGGCTGTCAATATCAGATCTAGTTCCTCATTCTTCAGGGGTTGCAGCTGATTGTCAGCTGACTAATTGAAATTCTGCTGCATTGCTGGCTGCTGTTGAGAAGCCTGACATCATTCATGCCTTTTCTATCAGGCTAGCAGCAGATACCATATAGGTCACTGCAAACGCAGCCACAGTAAGTCATTACAAGCCTCATTCCTATAATACCTGAAGGATTTAGAGTGCTGGAGTCAAGAAGGGCATTAATCTTTTTTTCCTCCTCTTTGTTTCTCATCAAGGCCTGCCTGCCTGTCAGAGTGCAGGGAGCCTCCTTTGTGACTGTGAGGTGCAACTGTCATTGTGATGCCTCTTTTTTTTCACAGGGGATAGTTTATCTTGCACATTCAATCACAGCAGAAGAGAGGAATCCACCGTATTTTATTTAAAACACTTCCTTGCATTTGATTTAGAAATATCAGCCAACGTGTGAAAACTGGGGAGAAGTCCATCACTGAGAATCCATTCAGAAACAAATTTGCAAATCTTCAATACTAGTGATATATGTATAAATCTCCGGAATAGAGTTGGAATTTGTCTGTTATTTATTTTTATCTCCTTTTGCTGAATGTTGTTGCGTTGTGTGCTATTAAAAACAAACAAACACAGAGACACTAGGTCCATCATCAGCTTCTGTTCAAATATGATACTGGCTTAAATCAAAGAATCTGTTAAAAAAACATGAACGGTTACAGATTTTTACTTGTCCAGGATTCTCACCAAGTCACACAGAAACAAAGGAAAAGGGGCAGAGCCAAAAAAAAAAACCCACAAAAGAGCAAAGAAATATGGGCTTCACCAAGATCTATAGAGGCCCCATGTCATCTTTTTGCCAGCTTGGCTGGTTCACCAGCTGCAACTATTTTCGAACAGTCATAAACTATTCACCATGATCTATATTCTGAAAACTTCCAGGCTGATTTAATGCAATACATTATGCATCAGGCTACTTACTTTTGATGATGACTCAGGAGCTTCTCTTGATGTGGAATCAAGCATATTGCAGCAATTTTGGAAGGACTTTCTAGGGAGGCTTGAACACTTGAACACCTCTTAAGAAAATCACTATTTGTACTTTAGGACGTCAGATTGATAGATAAACCGGTGTTATGATCCTACAGTGAATGCTTTGAAGTGGAAAATCCACCCATAATTCCAATTTAGTTGGAATTACTCCAATACATCTGGCATTCCTGCTGGCAACAGTTAAAAATTTCTTGCCTTTCGCTCTTCCAGCCTTTCCAAAGAGAGTTTCTCCATGTTGGAAACAGCTAATCTTTTGTGCTTTTCCTCATATACCTGTAATGTGCTTTCCTCTGCTCCTTGAACAAATGTATACCATTTTGAACAATTTTTGATGCAACACAATTCTTACCACACACACAAACCAGGCAAGGAAACCTGCTCCTCTTGCATTATGGTTGTGGTTATGAAAGGATATAATGGGAAGAAATATAGAGATAAGGGCAGGTGTTAATAAAGGAAGGAAGGAAGGAAGGAAGGTTCTTAAAGAGAAGAAACTGAAGAGATAGGATAACATCAAGTCTATTAAAACATTTAGGCACAAGGGGCTGAAACATTTTGAGAAATGAGCTAAATATTTGGAAGTATCTCAGGCAGACCCTTTCCTCCAATTAATTGAAATGTAAGGAGATGTATAGCACAATCAGACTTGCAATATTCTATTATGCCTAATCTCAACAGAAGTAATTGTAGCCTTCCTGTAGACATGATTACCTGGTCTGACCTATCTACTAGGGATGACACCAGTAGGAATAGAAACCATATGGAATACCTTTCAGAAGGACACTATTCCAACTTCAACCTAAAAATAAAACATCAGTTGCTTGGTGAGCTTGTTTTTTTTTTTTTCTTCAATAGCCTAAGAAGAAATAAACAAGCATGTTCAGAGCTGCATGAGCAGATGAGGGACGTGGTCTTTCAATGGGCCATTTGGAGAAATGCAGATAACCTTTCTCACCCCTGCCTTCCAGATCATTAGGAATACTTGCATAGGAAGTTGCATTCCATTTTCCAGTGAAAAATATACTTTGATCCAGCTTCAGCCTGCCTCAGGCACTGAGATGGAGGCTTTGCTGTAATGATAGCTAGGGTTGTAACTTTCATAGGGTTCTTGGCCCAGGCTAGAAAAAGTATGTGATTGAGGCCTTAAGATCTAACAGGAATATGGGCTAATCTTTCAAATTTTGGATTCATCTCTTTCAATTCACTGGGATAAACCTGAAGAATCTGAAACCTGAGGTTCCATAGTCCTGAACCTATCACAAAATCTAATCTCTAGAAAAATAAGGAAAAGATGCTCGCTCCTGAATTGTGCTGGAGAGCATGATATTATTGTTCATGTGAATTTATATATTTTGTTATTTTATTCATAAAGATTTGGGGTCTCATTTTCTAGTCATTTTTATAAACCAAGAAATCCTGGCCTTGGAGTTGGACCCTTTTTCCTTTTACTATGAATCTCTCCTCCCAGCCAGTTCATTACACTACATTTGTTGTTGTTGTTGTTGTTAGTCGTGAAGTCATGCCCGACCCATTGCAACCCTATGGACAACATTCCTCCAGGCCTTCCTGCCCTCTACCATCCCCCAGAGTCCATTTAAGTTCACGCTGACTGCTTCAGTGACTCCATCCAGCCACCTCATTCTACTACGTTATAGGGCTTCAAAGTGCAGCTGACTTTTATCACTTGACATGTTGTTAGCACCACTCAAATGGACCAATTATTTGATGCTATACAATTTACAAACAGCAATTTACAAGGGAACTAAATGATCTCTTTTTCTCTCTAGCTAATGTGGGTTTCAATAGCAAAGAAAATTAATGGACGAGAAAAAATGCATCCCCGAGAAGCGCCACATCTCCCAGCTCGTATTTATACCTTCAATTTTGAGATCATAAAAAGATGGAAAAAGATCTGGCAAAAAAATGGATTACAAGATTGATTTTTGGACTAGGAAAGGATGGAAATTATGAGTACCACATCTCATTCACAAATGCACATTCTCCCCAAAATATCTTGAATTATCTGATAATTATCTTTTAATTCGTAGATGTTGGTCTAAGGAACAGAAATCAAGAATCCCGTTCTTCAAATCTACACCTACAGATCTACAATTCTTTCTTATAGAATACAGTACAAAAATCTTGATTTCTGTTTTCAAAGTTGTTACTGAAAGTGCTCTCTTGTTATTTTGGAAGTCCTACCCTGAATCTAACAAGCTACTACTCACAGTTACCTATTAGGGGATTTACTTGACAGGTGGCCAAAGGCTGTATTTTTAGGTTCTCTCTCTTTCTTCTCTTTCTCTTCTGGAAAACAGGATTTTAAGCTATGTACACTTATTTCTGACTCTACTGAACTATGTATCATATATTATATACTTACTACAGTTCTAGCAGACTGGATAGTTTTAGAAATGGAAGAAGCCCATTGCAATCTCTTACTTGGTTTTGCTGTTGCCTTGACTGTTTTTAATTAAAACAAGGAGGATGTTTTTTTGTGTGCTTTGGACAGGATAGATTATAGAAAGAGTGTCATGTTTTAACTATAGAATAAGAGATACATTTATAATTGTACTTACAACTGCAGGAAAAAATGACTGGAAACCACATTTTTGCATCTTTTTTCCTTTCCATTTTTTCTTCACTTTTAGCTTCCTCTTTGATTTCTTTTCCCTTTTCTTTTCTCACATTATATTAATTTGCATTCATTTTTAATCTCCCTTTTCAAAACTTTGAATAAAATTATATACAAAATCGCTGAGCTTCAGACAACACTTTGAAATGACTAATCTCAAAAAACAAACAAACGCCAAACCAGAACTTGTAGCAATATTAAATGTTCTCAACGTTTCCCACTCAGCAAAACCAACCAATTTACTTGCTTACCTGGAATCAATACAGAAGAGAGGCTAATGACATCATGAGATACTCCAACCCTGTTTTTTGCAGCTTCATCCCTCTCAAATAGATGTTAACTTGCTAGTTGCAGGCTTGAGAAAAAGATTAAATCATTAAAATATCTGAAATATTCCCCTCCAAATTTAAAACAGGATCTTCAGGAACTTGCACAATTATATGAAGTGGCTTCAACACCTGTGTGATATAGTCTTCGAGGGACCTTCTTAACCCCCCAGGTAAACCACAAACAAAAATGCATGTAAAATGTGTTGATACTTTAAATAATATTCTGTTGTTTGCCTTAAAGTTGACATCTTTTCACAAGCAACAGTTTAAAGAGTTTATAAACATGAATCTGTAACTCACAAGTTGTTTTTTTTTATCCTGCTTAACAAACATCCTCTGAAAAATTTACTTTCAAGTAGGAAGGTCCAGGTCTTCAAAGAAGTAAGGCATCTTCTGGCAAGGCATGATATTGCAAATTATGAATCATGAAATGTGAAGTTTACATTTCTTCCAAGTTTTCAGAGCATAGTATTGCTAATAATGTCGGCAGACTGGAAATAAATAGCTCACTTTGCAAATAACTTTAATTGTTTAGAAAGCCCAATCAGGGTTGCTACTGAACAAATCTATAGTACATTCTCTTATTAGACTATATGTTTCATTTGTATAAGTAAAGGGAAAAGAAGTGATATGAATCTTCTCAACAGCTGTAATTCTATATTGTTGCTGTTGATGTTCATTTTGGAAGGACCAACATTTATACTTGCTATCCACAAAAAGTTCCTAGAGATATAGCTGTTCTGGCAAAGTTTAGTAATACTGATATTTCTGGGTCTCAGAGATTAGTTATTCTCAAATAGCAGACATTGATTTAGAACTGCAAGTAGACTTTCCAGTTGCACTCAGAAACATTTTCTGGAGTCCTTCAACCAACTAGATATCTTAGACATATAACAATCCCAAATTCAGAAAGCTATAACTTTAGCCAGATTAAATGCCCTCCAAACAGCCATAACTGAAAGGAGTTACCAAAATATCCCCTTTGAATAGATACTGTGTCCATGAACTGAATGAATATGTAAAGTGATTCTGTTATTCTACTAGAACAAGTTATTCCATATTTCTATCTCAATGCAGGTACTTGCCAGGAATCATTTCCATTCTTTATGCTGGTCACTCTGACTTGTTTTATTTTAGAGTACCGACTAACAGTATTAATCCTACTCAAATTAAGTCAGGAAGAACAGATATTAAAATCATGAGATAGTTAAGAATCTGCCCTCCCTTACAAAAAGATAGAAGTTTGCAGATTTTCTAAAAACTGAGAGAATAACAGAATTGGAACTGACCTTGTAAGCTTTCTAGTCAATTCCCTGATCAGGCAGGAAACCCCATACCATTTCAGACAAATGGTTGTACAATCTCTTCTTTAAATTCTCCAGTGTTGGAGCACCCACAACTTCTGGAGGCAAGTGGTTTCACTGATTAATTGTTCTAGCTGTCCAGAATTTCTCCTTAGTTCTGGGTTGGTACTTTGCTTGATTAGCTTCCATCCTTTGCTTCTTGTCCTTCTTTCAGTGTATTGGAGAATAGGTTGTTTCCCTCTTCCTTGTGGTAGCCCTTAAGTTATTATTAGATTAATCTGATTTTATTTCCTTGACCGCTGTTAAGTAGTATTGTATAATTTGTACAGTTGAATTTTTGTCTAATGCTTCTTAGATATTTTAGAACAAAGATTTTTATCCTTCTTAATTCTACCTTTTGTGTTTTATCTTCTGGTCTATGATTGAATAAAAATTGAAAAAAAAATATTTTCTGAATGTTAATAGGGAATATTGTGTTTTTCTGAAGTCTAAATGATAAGTTTGCATAATCTTTACATGCATATTTGAGAGCCATGAAACAGAGTATGAGAGATACAAGTCTTCAAATTAATATAAAAGATGAAGAAACAAATATTAGTTGAAGTTTGTTTAATACATTCCCCATGCCAAACTGGACAATATATGTGGCTCTACATTCATTATTGCATGCAACTTCCAAGATCCTTAACATACAGATTAGGCTACATAAGCACTGGAATTTAATGCAATCCTGAAATAAATTGTTCTGTGCATAGAAAACAACTAATAATTGATTAAAATAATCCTCAGAATTTCTAATATAGCTGCTTGTTACAGAAGTAGCATTTTTTTAATCTATGAAAAACACAACAAACCAAAATGAATAGCACTAAGTTAAATCTATAGTAAATGGTACAATATGATTGCACAAAGTAATTCAAATTTTAAAATAATACAATTTATCAAAAGAAGTTAGAAAGAATCAGAGGCTCTGCCAATATCGGTAGCCTCCAAAATTATTCCATTGTTTTTTAATTAATATATGACACACATGTATAGGCTTATAGAATGTAGTTTCTGGTGAAATGTATTTCTTTTGCTCTCTAAGACTGCATAAAATTTTGAGTTTGTCCAGATATTGCTGATATTTACAATCTCAATTATTTATAGAAAGAAAGAAGAGTTGATATAAGTGAAAGTACACAGCAGAGAGAAAACTCTGTTGATGAGTATTTTCAGGTGAAAAAATTCCTGGTATTTACTAATATAGTGAAGTATATTTGAAAATATACTGTATATAAATCTAAGTCCTTCCATGAACAATATTCTTGTATTCATTTTTTTGTCATTCACTCCTATCCATCAGAGTTCCTACCTGTGTAGAAGTGTCCATTGTTGCAGTTTCTTGAAATCAGATGACAACAGGCATATGTAGGTATTTGTTCAAAAATGTCAGAATGATCATGGTGTGATCAAATCACTCCTCTTTTTTTGTTTTGCATTTTGGGTGCACAATAAATAACAAGGGAGCAGCTGTTTAACTGTGCAGTCATGGTCACTGTCTTGCTTTTTGTTTTGTTTTTCTGACAAATAGCATAATAGCTAATATTTATCCCAGTTTGCAGCAGCAATCACATTCAAAAGCACACACAAGTAAGTGAGTTCAGCAGGATCCAATAACTTCTCTTTATATATTATATAACATGAAGTAAGTATACAATACCAAAAGCAGGTTTTTCCCAGTGTGGTAACAAATACAAGCAAAAACACAAGCAGACAAGATGAGTTTCAGTTTCAGTTCAGAGCTCAGCACTGACTAGTTTCAGTTTCTTGAACTGCAGAGTTAAGCCATACCCAGGCTCCTTGCTGTCTCCAGCAAATACTGTTTCAGTTTCCAAACAGCTCCCATTGGCTGATCTGTTGCTATGCTATTCATTGGCTGACTTTGTTAACATGTCTCTTACAAGTCATGGACTCTCATATACTGGCACAGTTGTACATTAACTTGAAGAACCTGAGGCAAAGGACCCAAGGGATCGCTGAGGTGGAGGCTGTGAGAGACGCTGAGGTGAAGGTAGCAGCTTCAAAAACAGCCGAGGACTGAGAGGGGTGAGACCTATCAGGGCAAAGGCAGTAGCCTCAAAAAACAGCTGAGGACTGAGAGGGCCGAGACCTGCCATGGAGACCTGGGATGGCGCCGCCGGATGGACACTGGTCATAACATCAGACATTGTGTTTTGTCTCTGTTCCTTCTCCTCTTCTCACTGCTTATGTTCACTTCCCTCTAACTGCTCCCTATCCCTATCCTTATCCCTATCCTTCCTGCAGATTATTCCTCTTGCTTTTCTCCATTTTGCAGTCACATAAGCATTTCACTACATGTCATATATGTGTCATGTATGTGACAAATAAAACTTGAACTTGAAACTCCTCTCCCCTTCACTCCTCTTTTTAATCCCTCTGTGAGGGATCAATTACTGGCCACCTGTGCTATGCCTTCCAAGATGGCCCTGATTCCTGAGCTGCCCCCTTCTCTTAGCAGCTCTGTGCATGTGCACATCAGGGACAATTTCCACCTGTTCTGCTTCACTGCTCTCTGACTTGGAAGGCATCTGATGATTGACAAACATCCCTAGCCCCAGCTCTGTCTCACTCATCAGAGCCTTCCCCAGACTCTAGTACAGGCTCATATTGTTCCTCACTGTCTGATTCTGCCAACAGCTCTGCTGGCTGCTGGCAGGCCACAACAGTTCTGAGAATCTCTACCCCAGAAGGAGTGAAGAGGGTTTGGTGGTTTCTACCTTTTTGAACACCTGCCAGTCAAGACTAAAATTTTCCAAACTTCCCAGTTTTCAAGGCTTTAATTTTTTTTTATTGCTCTACAGGGTGGTGATGATATATATTGCCTATATTGGGTAGATTAGATGTGATTTTGTTAAACTTTTGGTTGATTGTAAACTGCCTGATTAAAAAGGATGCTTATAAACACAGGTATAAATAAATATAATGAGCAAGATAAATCAAGTGTAGTGAGCTTAATGCATGTGCCTATGTGCTGTGTATTCATATAAGGAAGTTAACTTTTTATGGTAGTCTTTGATGCATTCAGAATGCATATAGGATAAGTCAAGTGCAAAAGTAAAAATAAAAAATCACATCCAATATATACATATTTTTCTGATGATTGACACAAAATTAGCTGCAACCTATATCAGCATTTATAACAATAGCATGAACTGACCTGAGTTTATTCCACACACTATTAGAAGCTTATAAAGGGGTGTTTTAAAATAGTATTATCCTTCATGCTTTATAGGTAATAACTATTGTAAGTATAAAATATGTCTATAATGTTAATAAAATTTAAGGCATATTAGAAATGGCATTCTTCCCAATTCTGATGTAAATATAAAGATTTGCCCTGTCCAGTTGTAGGGTGGTGCTCATCTCCATTTTTTAGCTGAGGGAGCAAACATTGTTCAAAGACATTTCTGTGATCATGAGGCCAGAATGGCTATTCACTGAGGCACACAGAATGCTGTTACCATCCCACTGAAGTGGTACCTATTTATCTACTTGCATTTGCATGCTTTAAAACTGCTAGGTGGGCAGGAGCTGGGACAATTAATGGGAGATATCCTGTCACAGTGTTTGTGTCTCAAACCTAGTCTATCAGCTTTCCAGCTGACAAGCTCAATGCATTTATCTGCTGAAGCATCATATCTTCCCCAACCTCTGTACAGGTGATGTACAATGAGATAAAATATTGCTGTAGCTATTGAGAGAATTGTATATTTATACACCGGAAAGAATACATTCCTGTTATGTCTAATCACTTTTTCTCCTTTTGTAATGTCTTATCTACCTGCTAGATGCTACATAAGCAAACATGAAGGATGGTGAAGAATGCCTTTTGAAACACAGACTAATTTTTTAGCTCTTCCTTGAAGATGTGTTATAGAATCAGATTTAAACTGGTAGTGATTAAAAATACTATTTAATAATCCGAAAGTGCATTTTGAAATATACAGAAGTTATAACTTAGCCATGGTAAAACATTAAGCGTAAACAATATTTTGCGGGCTGCATTTAGTTCCTATTCTTCCTCTGCTTCTTCTGCTTCTTTTTCTTCTCAGTGTTGACTGGTGACTACCTGCAGAAGTCCCAGCAGTTTTCTTGGCAAGCTTTTTAGAAATGATTTGCCATTGCATGTTTCCTAGGGTTGTGAGAGAGACAGAGATACAGAGAGACAGAGACGAGAGATACAGAGAAGAGAGACAGACAGACAGACAGTCAGAGGAGAGAGAGAGAGAGAGAGAGACTAACCAGCCAGCTGGCTTTTTGCCTAAAGTGGGATTACAACTCTCAGTTTCCAGATTATTAGCCTGATGGAAACTAGTTCTCATTTAGCTCTATAGCAGTGTAAATATATTTAGCCTTGTGCAATAGCAAAATTATAATGTGACCATATTACTGATATAAATAATGTTCTTAAGAGTTCCACTGAGTAAAATCCCAATGTTTGTTAATGTCCCATTGACTAAAGATATTTAGATTTGTTCTGGGATTTTAACTGATTCCTACACATATTCCTCAAACACACTTAACATTTTTTTTTAGTTAATGGGGAATAGGGCCACCTTTGTTAGCTAATATGCCCCAGTTCAAACAATTTCACTTTTAGCAAATGGATGAAGTTAGGCCAAAGTAGGCACAATATCTCTGTGCTGATAGGAAAGCCAATTATTGATTCCATGGACTGCCTATTTATATACAGCTCTACTGCAACTGATTCCAGATACATGCACATACTCATGTAACAGTCTTTTATTTTTATCCTTTTATTATTTTTTGTAAATCGTTCAAGAAGACAATATATCTAATACTCCACTTTATTTTCCCCAGAAAAAAACAACCTTATGAGGTGCTTGTGCTGAGGGGGAATGACTGGTCCAAAGTCACCTAGCTCTCATGCCTATGGTGACTTAGCCTCCTAGTTCCTAGCCTGTGTCTTAATTGTTAGACCAAACAGTTTGCCTGCTTAGTGAATTAAGCATATGTTTTGGCTTCTGACAACACATTGCAAAATAGTCTAATCAATCCCAACATACTAAGCCACAAAAGCCCTAACTCACATTATCACCAACCAAATTATGTGATCTTAATACATCTGCTAGCCTTTATTTGACCAAGTCAAGCAAGCTGAATAAACATAGACATTGCCTAGACAGAGAACAGTAAGGTACCATTCCTTTTTTATTTCACATGTTTTCCCCATTAAATGAGGATAAGGAAAGCTTGAAGATTTTATAGTTAGGATTGGACCTCAAGGCCAAAGTTTGGTCTCTCGTAATCAAACGATGAACAAATAATCACCCAAAAGTTAGTAGCTAGAGGAACAATAACAAAATAACTTCTTGTGAGTACTTGGACTGACAGGAACATAGATAGCACTGCAGCTTTTTAATTTATTTTTAAATTATAGATAGTATAAACAGCTGGTCATGTACAGAGTTACAGATGCTCATTATATTATATTTACTCTGAAAATATATTTAGGCTCCAGCAGGTTAGTGCTTATTTCCAAGTAAGACATGTGGCTGTCTAAAGGAAAGAGTTGGGCAGGATTGTTAACTGCACATTGATTGGCTGTATTGTCTATAGATTGGAAGAATATTTCTGTACAAAGAAATCCAAACAAAGTAAAACCTAATATATAATTAACGAGCATTAATTTAGCCCTGAGTAGGCATAATTAGCTAATTTAGTGAAACTGCTATGTGCAAAAGCTTTAAACTTTCATTATAATGTCAAGTAAGTTAAATTAAGAGTTGTTTTTAATATCCTTAGAGAAATCAGACCATACCTGATAGTAACTTTGAAGGTCATCTACAGCTCCAGCAACCTTTATTATGTGAACTTTAAGTTAAAAGTTCCAAACAACTTTGTGTCTTGTACATTTGACCAGCAAAATAGGATCAGTAGCTGTTTAATCCATGTGTCATCGTCTATCACCTTAATCTTTTTATATCACGGTTTCAGAAGAACATCTTAACCGTGCAAAGGAAATATTTTTATGACAGATCATAAGCTCAAGTTTTTATCTTGTTTTCCCAAGATTTTGTCAAACTGGCTCTTCATTCATTCATTAAAGGAAGATATATGAAATGCTTAAAGGAAGAAAATTATATTCCCCATTTGACTTGGTTGCTATAACCCTGTCCTATTGCTTCCATCCCTAATGTATAGTTAATGCATATTTATGTTATTTATTTCTTGCTCTATATCGAAAGATTCCTAAATCAGCTTACTAGTAAAATAATCCATCTCAGTTCTGTGATCTAAAATATGATATGGAATGAAATATGCAATTGGGAGAAGAGAGAGGGGAAAAAAAAGCAGAAATAGGCAATTCTCACATTTACCTGGGAAGGAAACAGCTCAGAAGCCTGGTGCTAATTAGTTGATAATTAGAAGAAGCCAAAGGTGTCTGGTTTCTAAATAAAAATAACTCTGTTTATATTCTCTTCCTATTCTCAATTGTCCAATGGAAAGGCCGCTGGCTACAACTTCCCTTCAACTTTTCTGGAAACATTTATTAAAAATTAGTTGCTGGACCAGATTTGTAATAATTTATAGTCTGGCTGCTAAGTATCAAATCTAATATTACAGCAACAAAAGTCATTGATCATTATGTCATTACTTTGAATATTTATATACTACAGGCCCATGTCAGGACAATCATGGTTATTTCCAAAGATGAAATCAGTATTTTTCATTTATATGGGTTTCTCCCTCTGGTGGGTTGCAAGTTGGCATATAGAGCAATCCAGGTATGTTTTTCTTCATAATTTCTTTCTGAGCATGCTTTTCTATTTTCAGTTTATATAGCAACCCATCTCACTTTTGCATGTCTCCAAGTGGCTTACAATAAAACAAATTAAAACACAAAACATATGACAAAAAAGCAAGAATAAAAGCTCACAGCAGCTGGACATAGCCTGACCTTTTGTCCATACAACCAAGGCCCCTAGCCAGAGCTCAAAGCCAAGTTTTCAAAGCTTTATAAAAAGCTAAAAGTGATAGGGCCAAGTTAATCTTGGGGCAATGATGTTCCAAAAGGAGATTGCAGAAAAGGCTCTCCTTTGGGGCTGTTAGAAGTTAGCACCCACCCCTCTCCTAGGAAAAAAATGAAATATTCCAGGAAATATTGAAAGGCAGAATATTTCCCCTAAAAGGTTAATAGAAATCTTAAGACTGAAACTCAGCCCCAGCTCTTGCCTTCCAGAAGATTATTTGGTTATTTGGAAGACAATAGACCGAGCTAGCTTTATTTGCAACTAAAAGGCCCTCACCCTCAGGTCATTATGGGATTGCCCAACTGCCCACATGGCACAGACAAAAGCTTCAATCAAATTTGAATCATGACCCCTAGCCACATGGGAGTCTGACAACCAATCAGGATACTTGCCCTTGCCACAGGAACAGGAAGAAAGGTCATAGCCCAAGAGGGTATAAATCTAGCCCTCTCCCACACTTTCTTCCCCTTTTCACCTGAAACTTCAAGCTTGCTCCACCAATAAACTATCCTTCCAAGCAGCCTCCATGTTTCCAGTGTCTTTTTTCCCACTTGGAACTGAACCACATGGACATTTCTTCCAACAGGGCCACACCATTCAATACTCCCTAGGTAATATCCATATTCATATCCAGAGCATGCCATTCCTGCCCAGTTGACTAGATGGGTAGAAACAATTGAGGAGAGTTTGTCCCACAAGTAATCTGGCTCTAAGCCATGAATGGCTTTAAAGGTGTAACAAGCTGCATTTTGAATTGAACCTATGAGCACAATTGAAGCCAATGCAACTTTTTGAGCTTAGGTGTCATATGTGCTGAGTAACTGGCACATTCACACAGCCACATTTCGCATAAGTTAAACTTTCTAAATACTTTTCAAAGGACGCCCCACGCAAAGCACATTATAGTAGTCCAATCAGAAGGTCTGAGAGCATGAGTAACCATGGTTATTTGATGCAATAAAAACTATGTGACTGCTCCAACGTCTTGTTATGAAACATGTGCCCTGTTAATTTTTTAAAACATACAAAATTCCATAAATTCCAAAAACATGCAAAAAAAGGAATAATCCTATTAGGAAGTTCTGAAGCTTTTATGTAATGCTTTAATTACGTGACTTTAATTACGTGACCCTCATTCTGCATATGGAATTTCAAGGGTAGGGAATGTGGGATAGCAATAAGCAGAGATAAAATTCAGCAAGTTCTAGCAGGTTTGCTAGAAATGGTAGTAAATTTTCTAAGCAGTTCGGAGAACTGGTTGTTAGAAGAAATCTCCTTTTGTGTTTTTTCCACTTTACAGGGTTAATCCTGTAAGGAAGGCGGGAAAAAAACATTCTGGTGTTGTTTCTAGCCTGATCTTTATTGCCCTGCTTACAGAAACTGTCCATCCAGTCACATGACCCCCCGCCATGCCCACCAAGCCACGCCCACAGAACCAATAGTAGAAAAAAATGAATTCCACCACTGCCTATAAGGTTATAGAAAAGAAGAAGCTACAGGGCTTGGGAAAGGATCTAAAAAAAACAGGCTTGAAAGAAAGAGAAGATGGGCTGTGAGGTCAGTTGTGCTGGAAATCAAACTCTGAAAGCACCTTATAGCCTGACAATGTTTTGAAAATCACAGCATTTAAGAGGAATTTAAGAGAAGCTGCTTTAAGGCAAACAGACACTTCCTCCAACCCTCCCTTTTGTAAATGAGAACACCTATCTTCAGATATATCTACATTCCACAAATTATGGAAAAGATTCATTCATCTTTCCCAGTAATGAAACAAACATAGATTTATTTCATTTTAATGTGATTATTCAATTCAATCCTTTATTGTCAATGCACAACATGTGTGCAACAAAGTTGAATTATTTCCACTGAAACATTTTCATAAACTTCTAAGATTCCATTAGTGTTTATTTGATATCTTACATTTTAATTATTAAAATTAATCAGTATATTTGTCTTGTCTAATGAAATAATTAGTTTAATTCACAGGAGAGTAACATAAATCATTTGTCAATCTGGAAATTGGAATATCAGAAAATTTGGGAATGTCTGGATTAAACAACTGATTGTTCTATGGACTGATATCCCCAACTGCTTGAAAGTTGCTTTGAAGAAAAGCAATTAAATTGTTAAAATATAGTTATTCTACTCACAGGCACTGCAAACCAAACTTTTCATTTTGTTCAAAAAGTGAACCGTCTCCTAATCAATATTTGAGCATGCACAAAATAAGAGTGTTTGGTTGCTTAGTCATGCAGGTACAGAAAATGTAAATGCACCTCAAATCAATCACAGTCTGAATAAGAAAAAATAAATAAAGTTCAGTGATTTGTTACATGTTCAAGAATGGAACAAACCCAACTAGGTTTGATTTATGAACTGGAATTTCATGTTCTTGCTTTGATTTTTGAATCAACTTACCATCTGCAATAAGACCCTATCTTATAGAAAGTTTTTATGAAGTTCTTTGCCATATCACAATGCTGATGCATGAATTCTTGAATATATCTGCTTGCATCCTCTGTAATATCAGTTCCAAATCCAAATCCAAATTTTATTGGTTATATACACAATCATACATGGGTATGATATGCAGTGAAATGCTTACGCAACCGCAGGTAAGTTAAGGTAGGAAGGGAGGGCTAGGGGCAGCTGGGAAGGGGAATTAAATGCAATTATAGGTCTTGGAAGGAGGGCTAGGGGTAGTTGGGAAGGGAATTAAATGCAATCAATGTTATAGTCCTGAATAGTCTTGTGCCATCAATCTTATAGTCTGTATGTTCTTGTGGAATGTTCTTCTTGTTACCGGCCCTCCCAGCAGCCTCCAATGTTGTTTCAGCCTCCTGGAAGTCTTCAGGACTTCCCGGCAGCCTCCGATGTTTCCTTTGATGTTTTTTCGGCTGCCTGGGAGACCTCCGCTTCAGTAGAAAAGTCCTCAGGCCTTCCTGGCAGCCTCCGATTTCCTGATGTTTTTCCAGCTGCCTGGGAGGCCTGGGCTGCTCTGAGAATCCCTGTGTCACTCCGGTAAGCATCCCCCATCTCTCTGGCTGTCCGTGGGGCCTCAGCAGCGCTCCGGCAACTCTCTATGTGCTGGCTGCCCGGGCTGCCTTGGATCGCATCGCTCTGCCTCTCCTCATGATTTTGATGATCTTACCGACTTCTGTTCTGTTGTTTTCTGGCTGCCTGT